>JAQGAZ010002024.1:0-21481 GCA_034692225.1 Polydesmus complanatus | reverse complement strand
TATACCTTATTAATCAAGAAAAAAATTTATTCTATTCTATACATAACTTTAAACTGTATTCTTGATAAATCAATAAATAATTTACGGTTTTTAAATAGAAATCTGTGTTTTCTATCAAAATGAAAATCTTGCGTGCATTTTGAGACACCCTATATAAAGTAAAACAACATTCGCCCTAAGTTTCTATATGAAATAATATATCATCGCTAGCAGCCCTGTATAATTAAATCGACGACTGGGACATTAGTGATGCTCGTAGAAGGCCGCACAAAGACTTCTAAAAAAAGCTCCTTATTTCTTAATTTTTTTTTTCTCAAAGAGAAAGAAAGATCTATTTTTTATGCGCGCATTCGCATAAGTTGCACATCTTCAAGAAATAATTGGCATATTTCCCAAAACGAACAACAAAAGTAGCGCTCCCTTCTCATTTTTAACCCGCTTCATTCGCTATACAAACAGTATTACCTATATAATTTATTTATTTTCAAAACAATATTTTAAAAATATGAAAATCGTGATTGGCGTCAACATTATTATGCCAGTCTTATCTAGCACTTTTAATCCGCCTGCTAATCCGCGGTCGCTTATCGATCGAATAGAAATGAGCTATAGTTGTAAACGGTGGTGACGTCGCTAAGGAATGTTTGCCAACATTTTTCTAAATATAATATTTGCGCTCGCGTGTATCACCACGAGTTGGTCGGTTCGAGCCGACGAGCCTCGATGAGCGACTAAGTTGCCTCGTTCCAGAACCGCGGTTCGTTCTATCGATCGTATATCGATTAACGGCGCTCGGTGCATGTGCACTCGAAGGAAGGCCGAGAGCGCAGACGACGAAGCCAAGTAAAACACACGCGCTGGTGTTCGGGGACTTAGATACAATAATACAATGCAAACATCTTCTTCGTACAATTAACATAATAAAAAAAAAAGTCAGCCAGCGCACGATGTATCACTTGACAGCGAGTTACGTGATACGTATATTGGCAACGGCTCATCCGAATGACGTGCATTTAGATCGAAACTCCGAAGAGAATCAGCTGGCAACAGCTCTTCACAGTCCTACACACTTAAATACTAAATAATATTAAATATTTAACGCACAATAATAGATGTAGGCCTACACATATGTAACGTAACTGAAATCAATGAATCAGCTATTTAGCTAATTATTTGAAACTGGTTATATGAGGGAAGATTCTAAAACATATTTTAAAATATGAGGTCGATTGCATAGTTTTTTTTTTTTTTATTTTCCTGGTTATAAATTTTCATAAATTACTTTTATTCGTTTTTATGAGAAGGAGTCCCCACAACGTTTGCGAATAAAAATGTCGCGATGGGAGTTCCCCCTAAATGCATATGTCATTTCCTAGTAACTATGAAATAATTTATTTTTAATAAATATTGCATTATTATTATACAAGCCCTAAAAATTAATTTTAATTTCGAAATAATAATTGGAAGAAGCCATTTTAAGAAAAACTATTTTTTTTTTTTTTTGTTTTTAAAAAGTTAATAAAACTCAATATGGCAGGCATAATAAAATTCGGTTTTAGAAGTGCTAAAAGTTGAATTGAGAAAAAATAAAATTCATGTTTTATGGATTTCAACAATAATTATTGTCAAGATGTCACCAAAACCACAAAATTCAGCTTTAAAAGATAAATCTTCCGCGGTGCCAAAACATGTCACAAAAATCTGTAATATTATTGAATTAATGGCATCACCGTTGCCAAAAAAAAAAATTGGTTTTTCAATTGTAAAACTTCAAAAACTGGCCTGAAAATAATATTCATATTTTTTTAAAAAAAATATTATGGGAGGATGAATTACTATGTTTTTTTTTTTTTACAATTTTATTCGATAATAAAAAGTCAGGTCTTCATCTCCTCAATTAAAAAGAGTGTGACAAAATAAAGCTATAAATAATGAGTTATTTCAACTCTAATAATAATAATTAGTGTAAATCCGACGCACGCTCATTAATTACTGTTGTAAATTAATTACAAAAAAGCAACACGATAAAATCTTGCGAGATTATAAAATCGTAAAAGAAGCACTCTATCCATCGCCGGATGATGCGCTGGAGAGAGCAAAAATGACGCGCGCAGATGCTATTTTCAATCCTGCCCACCTCGTCTCACCTGCAACCGCCAGAACCCTCCCTCCCTCGGATTTACCTCCGCGCATAAATCTCCGAGATTCACCTTTGAAATCTGCTAGGATTTGGATTGCAAGTCATCAAACCCTCAGAGTGCTCGCGCGATCGGTTCGCAACGTTCGTGTCTCATCGCGTCTCCTATAGAGGGTGCTGCCTGGCGTTGGTTGTCTACGCCAAAACGACGTCATCCTCGCGTTTGTTTTCTCTCGCTCGCGCCTCAGCCACACTCTTAATTAGTATTTGCGCATCCTTCGATGATAAAATTCGAAAAAAGCCATAGGAAATAGCCGTGTTTTAGCTCTTGTTGTTGGCCGAATACAAAAGAGAAAGAGAGGGGGAGGAGAGTGGTAGAGGGAGCCACTCGATCTCACGTATTCATAATAGAGCACAGTAGTACTGAGCAGAACCTAGTGAGTGAGCGTGGTTGACTGGCAGAAGGGGAAAAAGTGGAAAAAGCTCGAGTCAGCTGATGTTCATTTTGGCTGCTCTTGTGCTGCTTAATATACAATCATCTTGTATGTAAGTAACCTCTTTTTTTTTATTTATTTAATTTTTAAACACCCTGCACTAACGTAACCGAAAGCTACGAACAGAAAGGTGAACTCAATTTTTTAAAAACGATATTTTAACAACCAAAATGACTCAACAATAGCTTTCATTAAATGAGAAAATTTGCTTTTTTTTTTTTTTACAAAAAAAAAATTTAAATAATAATTAGACGAGACCGATATTTCGTCATTTTATGGTGGGGAAAAAATAAAACCTTTGGAAAATAAATAAATTATTATTTGCTCTTGAATAATTTTAATGAATCAAGCTCAAAAAACATTTGTTGTTATGATGTTTAAGCAGTGTTATGTTCATACTTTATATAATTATATTTTTTAGAAATATAAATTGATTTTTTTTAAATTAATTATTGAAACCTATTCAAATTTTTTTTTTTTTTTCGATGATTAAAGTACGGTCTATATATTTTTTTTGTGGAAAATTTCGAAATGTTTTAAGAATTTTAAAAGAAAAAAATATCGGTTAATTTAAATTTCTTAGAATAATATTATGCTTATGATACTTTTTGTTTTTAAAAATTCAGAAAAAAAATTATTTAAGTTATTTTTCACCCCCTACGGTATGTATTTTTGTGACGTTTGAGGGATTTTTCTAAATGCTTTTAAGAAGATTGGATACGCTTAAAGAACGTTTCAGAAATGGTTGAAACATTTTAAGATTTTTTTTTTCTATTTAAGAACTTCTTAAGGGCACTTATATTTTTTTCAGGTTGTTGAGACTTTGTTAAGTCGTTTTTCAGATCAGTTTTTTTTTTTGTTTGTTAAGTTATTAGTGATTTTTTGTACCTATCGAATTATCACCTTTCAAAGGATTTAGAAGCCACTCAAAAATTTGATACCGTACTGTATTTCTAAAGTTGCTTCTTTTTGAAAAGTTTTTGTTTTGCAAAAAAAAAAACTTTTACGAATATTTAAAGACTTCCACGAAAATCGCGCAAGTAAACAAACACATAAACATTTCATTATAAAATTGAAGGGGGAAAAAAAAAAAACTGAAATGAGGGAAGATAAAAATAAATGTTTTTGTATCGAATTGAAAATCTTTTTTGTGTTGTTGCTTATTTACCAAGCTACTGTTGATAATAATATTGAGAACCATCTGTTTATAACCTACCCTCCCCTAAACACTCCTTTTTCTCTAATTTTCTACCGTATTAATTTGCTTATTCATCATTATCTCTTCCAGTCTAAAAACATTCAAACGAATGAAACAAACATGCGTTTTGAGGTTATTAGTAGCTATAGTAATTACTGTATTATGAATTAATTCGAAAAAGATAAAAAATATACCATTGTTTTTCGGTTCCAAAAAATTAAAAACTACCTATAACAAGTATTGGCAGTTAAAGTTGTATTCAATTAAAATATCTACCACTTATTCAATGAACTTGAAAGAAATTCTAATTAAGTTAATTATGACAATCATGAATTTAGCCTTATAATATTTGCTCGTAATTAACGAGAATAGTCTTGACAACCACTGCCTACTGTAGAACAGCAACACGTTATTACCAAACTTTTAATTAAAAATTAACGATTGTCATCGACTCGTCGGCGCAAATGAAAATTCAATTAGCGCACGCATGGCTAAAAATTTCGTGTTAAACGAGGAACCATATTCCATTGCTAACCCTACAAGTAAACTACAGTATTTAAGTAACGAATACATGACAGTCATACTGTAATGTACTTCGTTTGTTCGTTAAGACTTTCGTGTTGTCCGAAGGACGGTCTATTGTTTTAAATAAGCTGCATAAGCTGTACTAATAAACCGTAACGAATGAAAGATGTGAGGGGCAATTGCGCTGAAAGAAGGATGAAACATGATTAACATTAGGACCGACAATAATTCATTGCTAACGTCCTTTACGAGAGGACAGAGCTAAGAGCATTAGAGAAAACGTTCCATTGTAAGCAAACCGCAATAAACTAGGTATATCGGGACGCTTCTTTGTCTGTATAAACCAAAAAATAAATTGCTTTTGCTTTGCACGTGTACTGTTTAGATATTAATCTATTCGCGCTGAGCAAGTCACGTTGATAGGAATTTTTTTTTTAGCATTAAATTTATAAATTCGCGCGAAAAGAATGAAAGCGTTTCCTTCACTTTCAAACTTTCTTTGGAAATTATGCTGACGAAGTATTATTTACTTAATGAAAACTTTTTGAAAAAAAAAAAAAAAACAACCAACTTTTGGTATTTAATAGAAGATCGTAATATCGAAACCTTTACACATAAAGTTGCAGAGATGTTGCGGTATCCAACAGTTCAGCTTATTATTTTTATTTATTTAAAAAAAAAAAAAAATTAAATTCATTAAAAATGAATGTAGCGAGCTGTCAACCATAAATAATAAACATCTAAATTTCTCAACCCACTGTTAATAAAGTTTTGCGAACGTCAATCTCCTTTCTCTGAAACATACCTCATCCCACAAACGAAACTAACTGAAAAATGTCGAAATTGGTGAGTGGGAGGATTGGTTGAGAAGCGGGAGAGGGATCACGCGCGTGATCGAAATTAATGAGGGAAAAACTCGATAATCAAGCAATCTTTCAATATTTATTGAATGACAATACAGCAATACATTTTCCTCGGAGAATGCTTTTCGGAAATGTTTTACTCAAATATATTTTATGACTTTCAGTTTTAGCCATGCAATTATAAGTCACGATATACAGAGATCAATTTGAAATCATTTCTGCACGATTTTAAATTACCGGGTAAAAATCAGTATTTTTAAAATTTTCATTTAAAAATCTCAACTTCTTAAAACGGCAATCATAATAAAAATGATTAATACTGTAATTTAGTTCTAGTTAATGATACAAATCTTTATACAAGAACTTAGAATAATATGGTAAAGACTTAAGGTCAGCTATAAATTGACCCTTTTTTCTTTTACTATAAAGGAGTGCAATTAGTGACCTTCCCTTTCAATATCACCACCCTTCGCCTCCCCCTCCCCCAAATTCCATTGTGTTAAAAAATAGCAAGATATTAATTTCTCCTTGAACCGTATTTTTTTTTATAGGAAATAGTTGAGTGACAACCTAGCCGCACGTGACCTGGAGAGAAAGTGACCGGAAGTGAGTAGTTGAAATCGAGATGGCGTCATCCGAAGAGAGCAATTTTAACATCCAACCTCAGAGAAATTTGCACTCGGCCAAGTATGACAAAGCCCGCGACTCCCTTGTCATGCAACTCAACCTGCCCATCGTATTAAAGGCCACAAGTATGGGCAACCTATACAATCAACAAGGCTCGAGCCCTTTGAGCGGAAGTCTCAATAACCTGGAGAGAGGAGGAGCGGGGAGTGGGGGTAATAACGCTGCTCCCTCCAACACTGCCGCTTCTTCGCCAACCTCCGCCATCAAAACCGAGATGACGTCTCTGCTGGCCCCACCCAATAATCACAACAATACGTGTTTCGCGAAAAAGATTCCCAATAACCAGTCGGACCGCCGGATGTTGACCCATCTTCCAAAAAGACAATCTATTGATATTGCATGGCACAACCTCTCTTACTCGGTGCCAGAAGGACCACGTCATAAAGGTAACAAAAATCATTCTTTATCACAATATTTTTACCATTTTTCTTCGCGGTCAGGACCCCACTTAATGAGTTTTTTGTTAATATTACCTATTAGTATTGAGCAAAGTTTACTTTGACCTTAATAGTCACAAGTAATTTGTGGGTCAGGATACAATGTCATTAACATATAACTCCTTAATTATTGCTATTCAAATTTCAAAAATAATGTAATGTACATTATGATACAGAGATAATAAATTAGCTACAGTAGAGCCTCCTCTCGCTGTATTAATGTTATGTTAATAACTTAATAGTGTTAATAGTGTCTAATATGTTTGTAATTTAAATTTATCCTAATTATTATGTTGTAAATCGTATCAAATAAATGATATAATATTGATCGTGTGCAGCTGTATGAAACTTGAATTGAAAATCCAATAGACGTTAAAAGTAACAACGGATAATGAAAACAAATTCAACTTCTGAATTGCAACGACTTTGTGTGAAAAATATTGAAGGTCATATATTCCATACCAACAAATTAAAAATAGCAAAAATTTAAATACTGCCTAATCAATTTGATTTTGATTTAACACATAAATAAATAAGCAATGTACAATTGCAAGACGAGGGCGACAGAGGGCCATAAATGGTCAAAATTAGATTAAAGCGAATTAATTCAAAACAAATTATTTAAAATTCGAATATTTATAAAGCCAATCTATACGTCATTTTTAAGATTTAACGCACGTCATTACAAAAGCAAAGGTTTTCACGTCATACAGTATAAAGTGAGTCAGATTTCTACGGCTATCTAATTAATTAGATTCCATTTGAAGCCGAACGCAAATGGACTTGAAAAATCAACAGAGCGTTTTTATGTCAACTGAGAAAGAGAAAATCAAAGTTAATGGCTGTTTCCGTTTAGCATAGCGCAAAGTAAGCTCAAACGCAACGCAGAGGTGACAAAAAAAAAAAAAAAATCTCTACAAATGTCACGGTCGCACATTTTTAGCCTCGCGTTTGACCGTCACATACAAACGGCTAATTCAAGGATTTAATAAATCTCACGGGCTAGAGATGAACGGGAGAAAATAAATAAATCATCAACTTACCGAATAAACAAAGCCAAGTAGTACATCGTCGAAATCCTACGGTAGCTTGTGCAAATCAAGTACAGTGTTGCAGAATTCACACTAATTTGGGAATGCTGAGATATCTAAAATGACAAACATAAACAAATTAAAAAAAATTAATTAACAAAACAAATTTAAAAGTTTAGAATTTCAATGTAAAATTTTTTTTAAAAAAAATACAATGAAAAAGACTACAGTAATTTAAATTAATACAGTAGTTTTCGTTTAGAATAGTTAGTTTCATTCGGTTTTCAGCTAAATTTTCATATTATATAAAATCAAAATTATGAAAATTATTATCAAAATTATAAAATAAAAAAATAAAAATGTGATCTATTCAGCAAACAGAGCTTCTTTTTCAGCAAATTTATTGAAGAAACAAGGTGGTAGATCTTTAATATTTGAGAAATAAATTTGGGTTTGGAAATTGAAACTAATACAGTACCGGTACTGCAGTTTTATTTTGAGTTATAATAGTACGTCATTTGCAGATGAAATTTTGTTGAATTTATTATCTTATAAAAAAAAAACAGTATTTTATCCCAATGTGATGCAAAAAGACAGCAGCGTATTCACTCTGCTTAAACAGAAATTTTATTTTTGCATGAAATTCATATAACAATGGACATGGACAATAAGTGAGCGAAGCAATTTTAGCTCAAATTAAAAAAAAAAAAAACTCATACTAAATCGTTTTCCAACATTAGAAAAAAAAAATGAAACTGCCTACTTATTGCAGCAAGATTTCAATTGGTTTTTCCAATGTTAAAAGCAAAGTATAGTACTGTATTGTCATTATGCGCACTCCTAAAATGAGAACTCCAACTACCTAACCCACATTTTTCTTCACACAGTACCTTTTAAATTTCTATTAATTTTAAATGCACAGAATGTCATTCTACTAGCATACTTTTTTTTTTGTATATGTAATTTATCTTTCTCCCTGATTAAATCTAAAATTTTACATTTCACAAGGTCTTCTATTCAATTTCTATCACAAAAGCAAGATTTTTTTTTTAACCAATTCAGTTTCTGATGAAAAGCAATGTCAAATTTGTAGTTACACGGAGACAATTTTTATTTAAAAAAAAAAAAAAAAATGTGGTGCTGCTCACGAGAACCGGAAATAAGACAAGGAAATGCTGGTAATTCGACAGGTTCGATTAGAAAACCTGTTGAATTTTACTTTCCCGATTAATTACACCGTTAATCAGAGTGTGTAATAAAATACCATTCTTTGTTAGGTACGCTTACGATTTTGTTTTACGTATTAGTAGTTCCGAAAGATAATAAGACACTGTAATTGAAAGTGATCACGTGATCTTCTCGTCCTTCTTTCGCACTATGTATTAATAATAAAAACTTAGCAATAAAAAAAAAAATATAAGAAGAACGCACGTACAGTAACTAACTCGCTCAATTAAATAATTATTGCTAAGTCAACTGTCGCCGACTGTAGCCCATTTTCCTCTCTGTTAAAACTGTCAGCACTGCACTCAGCACATTTATAAATATGACCGAGAATAGAACTGTTGCTAAAGGACTGGCTAAAAGTTAGGTCGAAATCAAAGGAAATCCATTGCTAAATCACTATTAAGACATTGAGCCTATAATTTTGACTAGCATTTAATTTCAATTTAAGTTGGACATCTTTGAAAATAATTGCATACTAGGTACATGTAACCTATACAAAAAAAAAAAACAACGATCCCATTTAATGTGTAGGGCTACACTAATCCGTTTAATAATCTATATACAGTAGTTCAAAAACACTTGAAAAAACTTCACTTTGAAGACTACAGTACAATGTATTAACATTTAACTTTTATACATTCTGTACTCGTATTATTCTGTGTTCAAAACCTCCTCCCACGCGGCAAGACACATTGCTCGCCATTGACCATCCATTAAAAACTTGATCAAATTGGTCCCATGTCTACATATTTCACTGTAACGTCAATTTTTAATTGAAAACAACTCATAGAAAGTAAAAAAAAAATAGTTTCTAATATTGCATAGATTAAAATAATTTGAGCTTCAATAACATAATGTTATTTGTTTCGCTAGTTAAAGTATAGCTCGCTTTGCTTCAGTAAACCGTGGGTTCGTTTCTTTTTTCGGTACACCGTGTAAAAATAAAACGCAGTAACCCAAAATCATCTAAAATCCAAAATAAATAAAAAGAAATATTTCATATAAATTATACAATTTTTTTTATAACCAGTAAGCAAAGTTAAAGGTAGTGAATTTTAAAAAAAAACGCAATACTTTGCTAAAATGAAAGCAATGAAGTATAGTATTTTCTGTCTATGTTTTCGATAATTTAGCGTTAAATATGTCACTAAAAATTGATTATTACGGCTTAAAATTTCTTAAATTTCTATTGCGTACTTTCCCATAGAATTTTTTCCTCCTAAATTTAATGTAAAAATAAGTAGTGTCGGGCTTTAGTACACGTTTTATAACGAAATTCAATACCACAATAGTTATTACGGTTGGCGAAATAATTATAATTATTGATGTTTACATAAATTTCAAACGATGCTACTAGAATATTTCCATTTGGCATGGGGCATTCCAAATGGGGGAAGAAAAAAAAAGAAAACTTCATTATAATATTATATAAACGCCCCGTCTACAATTTGCATTGACTATTTTTCATTTTTAAAAAATATAATTTATCGATTTATTTGTCTGGGTTTAATATGCATATATCGTGTGATGTTTTTCATTACGAAATGCAAATAGAAAAATCAGAAAATGTCAAAAACAGATGACAAACCAATTTCATCTTTATAAAAAAATAAATAACAATGGAACCTTTATTAAAGCTAATTAAATTGTAAAATGTAACTTCAAACTCGACAATGATGACAGACAAGTAAATCAGCCCATTATTTTAAATTATGTGACGCTTCCGATTACACCCGATTAGGCGATATTCGGAGCGGAAATGAGCATTTGTACGCGTTCAATTTCATCATTCAATAAATCGATACTCCAAAGTGGAAACCGCCAATCTGCCTTTCCTATGGCTATAAACTGATATTTTTGATCTCCATGCGTCAATATACCGGTTCTAACAACACAACCCCACCCTCAAACCAATATGAATGCGAGGGTGGAGGTTCAACATGCTCGGTAGACATTAGCGGCGCTGTTTTCTAGTCTCAAACAAGTAAAGTAGTCGAAAAAGAAAGCCTCGACCTCATTTTATTTTAATACAATGATTAGCGCGAACGCTGCTTTTCTCCGTGTCAATTTCAATTACCACAAAATCATTTTCGTCTACTGGAATCTTGTTTTAGCTGGAAGGGGTTCCGGGGACTCGTGAAAGCCAAGGTGGAACTTGAAAGTGGAACTGCCTCCCCCCCCCCCACTTGAAAATATGCCTCAAACCAAAGTTTAACTCGGATTCTTCGCTTTTACGCAAAGCCAGCTTAATATATCAGAGTCAACTCCATATTCAGCAGTTGCTTAGCAATTTGTACTTTCCCTTAACAAAAAAAAAATCAAATTTTCGATAAATCTTTCATTTTTTTTTTTTCCGATTTTTTCCTCCCTTATTTAAGCTAATTTTCATACGGTTCAGTAGCATTTAATATTAAAACTTTTATTTATTTTTTTAACGCAACCTTTGTATAAAATTTTGTTTAGATTTGGTTTTAAATAAGCGTTTATTTTTCCTATACAGTATTTTGCGGTATTCCTTCGCTAATACATATAACATAGTTATTCGTTTTCCCGAAATTCCCGCAATGTTTTTATCCGTTGCAGCTAACGTAGAGAAACGTTAAATCGAGGTTTCACTACTGCTGTAGATAATATAAAGTGCGTTTGATGCCGAGCTCAAATCACAATAGCAATTGCATCCAAGCTAACTTGGCCGTGTTCAGCATCCGTTTTCGTCTCGTCAAAAGTTAAAACTGCGAGCTCCGAATCAAGTGCACTTGCACCGCTCAGTTTCCGAGTGCATCGTGACGTCATGCAAATGCACTCGATCACGTGATCCATCTACCCAGCGGTAGAATGGGTGGGTGCAAATACTGCCTCCCGTATGTGTCCCAGTACGCAAAATTCAAAGTAAATAAACAATTCGTATTAGATTCATGTACGAAGCGATTAAAAACGGAGTCAACGTTCACATAAAAATAAATCATCACATGCTGATGACATTTTTACTCCCAACCAAGTCACCTGAATTAATAATCCACTTTTTATTGCAGGTTACAAAACTATCTTGAAGTCAGTGTCTGGGACGTGTCGAGCGGGAGAACTAGTTGCCATCATGGGACCATCAGGGGCAGGAAAGTCTACGCTCATGAATATCTTAACAGGATACAAGTAATTAGCTGTTTTAAATTAAAACTCTTCCGCAATAAAACTCTACCGCAATAAACAAACAAAAAAAAAAGTCTACCAAACCTGTCATTTTTCTACCTATTACGCTACATGTATTAGCGCTCAACTTTTCAATTTCCAATTTTAAGAATTAATTATTAATATAACATTTTTCTGTCATTTGAAGGTTTATATTGATTAGATCGACTGTAGATAATGCAACACAAACATTGCTTCTAAAATTCACTTAAGAACTTACTACAAATTTTCAAAACCCACAACGTATTGAAAATTTCGCAGCGCCCTGTAGCTAATAGCTAAAAGCTATATAATCCTTTACGTATTTATGAGGTAGCTGACAACAATTGCCAAATAATAGAAATCCATTATACCGGTGCTCGTGTAATTCATTTAATGTACTTTTGATTATCGGCGAAGTAGAACAATATATCGTTTGAGCGTGTTTTGTAAAGTATGCCCCTGTCCTTCCTTACACATCCGGTACTAATACTATACTGTATTGCGGCACGCAAATAAAAAAAACCCAACCGTAAATTAAAATGTTGTAGGTAGTAATAAAAAAAAATCTAACATTTTCAAAAAATTCTTACATTAAAAACGCTTTCTATGCCAGTTGCAGCAATTTGGTTACAATTCCAATTCCTTTACATATTCATTACGCACATTTTAACATTTACAAGGCATATTTGTACAGTAAAATTTAATGTAGGCTCCTATTTACTCAATTGTTGTTAAGTAGCGAAACTGATAAATACCAACAAAAAAAAAATCCCATAAGCTTATCCATTGCTCAATACAAACATAAAAATAAACATTTACTTTGCATTCATTTATTTGTTTTTAAAAAAAAAGTCAAATGCCATTAATGTTAATAGTAAGTCACCAAAAAAAAAAAAAAAAGCCTCGCACAAAAAGTGAAATCATCATCAAACTAAAGTGAACAAATAAATCAAATAATAAGTTGGCAAAAATAAGTAGGTAAATCAAACTATTATGTTGAAATTAACAATATTATTGACACGCTATCATAAAATTTTTAAAAAATATTTTATAGCCTACTTGCTAAACTTATTAATCTGCCTTGACATTTCAAGTGTTACTGTACTGTTTACATTTAAAAAAAATTACTTATTAAAAATAACAGTTACCGGTATTTAAATATTGAATCATTAAAAAAAAGAAGCTTAATAAGCTAGAAATGCAGCTTTATCAAGGTTATAATAATAATTTTACATTAATAAAAAAATATTGCGTACAGGATCAATAACATTTCTGAGGGTGATATGTGAAAAAAAAAAATAGAAATTAAAAATGCGCATGTTGCATTAAAAATTCCTACCAATTTTAATAAAATAAAACTTTCCATTCCGATTTGCAAATCAATGATTAGGAATAAGAGTATAGTTTGTCATAATAGACTATTATAATAGTACACCAACATTTGTAAAAGTAAACAAAAAAAAAACGTGCTGCATTGATCAGCTGTGGTAAATACTGTAATTGAAAACGAACGCGTCATTTGCAACAGAATAAAAAAAAAGTAAACAATAGCTTTTCAACCGTTCAGTGCATCTTCTTAAGCATATCCAAATTTAATAAGTTTTGCCTCGAAAGTGACTCACACTCTTTCCTTATCCCCCCCCCCCCCCCCATCCTACTGCTTACTGTTACTGTCTCCACCAGTCGCAATTTGCAAGCGAGAAAACGGCTATAAACTATCAAATTTATTTTGACTTTGAATTGTTTTTGCATAGGATTCGACGGGTGAGTGGCACCGTGATGATGAACAGCCACGAGCGTGACCTCCACGTGTTCCGGAAGTTGTCGTGTTATATCATGCAGGACGACCACCTCCTGCCTCATCTCACAGTCAAAGAGGCCATGATGGTATCGGCCAACCTCCGGTTATCCGGAAAAACAAAGGACGAAAAGCAACTTGTGGTAAGAGAGAAAGAGAGAGAAATGCGAGGACAAAATTATTATTACAAAGACTGTTGATTAAGTTGTTATTGGTTGCTATGTATAGGTGAACGAAATTTCAGAGGTTTTGGGTCTGATGGATTGTATGCAAACGCGCTGCGGGAAGCTGTCGGGCGGCGAACGGAAGCGACTGTCCATCGCCTTAGAACTAGTCAACAATCCTCCTGTAATGTTTTTCGACGAGCCTACCAGGTGTGACTTCCGCTCGACACCATTTGATTTTTTTTTTTCTTTCCAATTATTAATAGAGTATTGTTGGTATTTATAACATTAGCGGTTTAGATAGTTCCTCGTGCGTCCAATGCATAAATTTATTAAAATTCTTGGCAACTGGTGGCAGGACCATCATTTGCACCATCCACCAACCCAGTGCCAAATTATTCGAAAAATTTGATAAGGTAATATCTTCATTAGAATGAAAACCAAATTAATTTAAAATTAATTGAAACAAAATTAAAATTTCTGAACCATTAGAAATATTATGTTCAATATAGAAGAGATTAAATTTCAGAACTTGTTTTTTTTTAAAAAGAAACAAACTTTTTTTTTAAAAAAAAATCAAATTTGACATTTTGAAACAATTGACTCGGAACATTATTTTGTTAATTATTACAACGCGATTAACGAAATATTTGTTAATTGCAATTTTATAACACATTTAGTTTTTAAAATTTTTATTAGAAAAATTCACAAGCATAAATTTCTACGGTCGTGATATTTTTAAAAATAATGGTTCAAAACACTTTAAAAGTTTAAGAGAGGGGGGAGGGAGAAATTCACTTTACTTAGAAACCACAAAAATAAAAATCATTGTTTCCAACGAAACCGACCTATTTATAAAATACAAATTTTGTACTATAAAAATATTTTCTTTAAAAATCGATTCTTAACGCAACAATTATTGCTTAGAAATTGACAACTTGAATCAAATTTGCACACGAATTAAAGTTGTTTATCGATATTATATTTTTGCCTTGCAGTTGTATATGTTAGCGGAAGGGCAGTGTATTTATTCCGGTGCTGTTCGAGGTTTAATTCCGTTCTTATCCTCGATGGGTCTGGAATGTCCACCGTACCACAACCCTTCGGACTTTGGTAAGCTCACCAACCCTATGAGTATAGTCCTCGAATCTAATTGATTGGCATATTTCAGCCATGGAAATCGCGTCGGGAGACTATGGCGAGTACAACCATAAGTTAGTGGCCGCTGTGAACAACGGCAAATGCAACAACTGGAACAAAGTTCAGGCCATCGAAGCCACCAGCAACATCAACGGCAAAAACTGTTTCGAAGGAAACGAAGTGGTAAAATGCAACGACAAGCCCGTAAACACCACCGAAAACAACTACGCGGAAGAGTCCAAGAACACTCCAAGCACTGCCGCCTCGTGCCACACCTCCTTACTCATCGACTCGGAAAACGTAATGCGCTCACAAGTCGCATTTGCAACAAAAAAAAAATGTTGTTAATTTTAATTATGTATATTATTTTGAAAATTTCCAGAATTCCAAAGAAGTGTGTCACACGTGCGCCACCGCTCTCACTCAGTTCAGAGTTCTATTTGTTCGATCTTTTATCTCCATCTTAAGAGATAAGGTAAGACCCTAAGCTTGGAAAACTGTTTTCAAAACTTGATGCGATGCTCTTAACATCCAATTAATAATTAGATTTATCAAACTTTTTAATGACCCGAAAGTAAAACGATGCATGCTCAATATTAAAGACGGTCGAGGGGAAAATTTCCTTATATTATTGTTTATTAACTTTTTGCAGACGTTAACGTTGCTGCGTTTCATGTCTCACGTGACGGTTGGTCTCCTGATCGGAATCCTTTACTACAAGATCGGAAACGACGGAAGCAAAGTATTTAACAACAACGGTTGCATGTTCTTCTCCGTCTTGTTCCTCATGTTCACCGCCATGATGCCCACCATCCTCACTTGTAAGTGCCAAAAGTACAGTACTCCCATCTCCTACCTCGCTCATTGCTTATTATTTTATTTCAGTTCCCTTGGAGATGACGGTTTTCGTCCGAGAGCATCTTAATTACTGGTACAGCGTCAAAATGTATTATTTTGCCAAAACGATGGCAGACTTGCCGTTTCAGGTACAAACACCTTTCGTTTCGTTAAAATCAAAGCGTATTAATTATTCTCGTGGATATTTCAATCAGCTCATTTTCCCGGTGTTCTATATTGCCATCATTTATTGGATGACGGAGCAACCTCCAGATTGGCAACGCTTCCTTCTCCTAGTAGCTATCTCGGTCATCTTATCCCTAGTGGCCCAATCGCTAGGTTTGGTCATGGGAGCCGCACTCAAAGTACAGGTAAATTCTGCCCGCTTTGGGATTAAATTTTCAAAATAAAACATGAAGAAAATAACACAAAAATTGATGGCTTCGTTCGTTGCAGTCGGCAGTGTTTATGGGTCCGGTGACAGCCATTCCAGTTTTACTGTTTTGCGGCTTCTTCGTGAGTTACAAAACCATCCCATCGTATCTACAATGGCTAACGTACGCTTCCTACATCCGGTACGCCTTCGAAGGTACTATGATCACCATATACGGCTTGGAGAGGGAGGATATGCACTGTGACATCGACTACTGCCATTACAGAGACCCTTTGAAAGTGTTGGAAGAGATGGACATCGACGAATTTATGCTGCACATAGATTTTGCAGTGCTTTTCGCTTTCTTCATCTTCTTACGTGTCGTGGGTTACGGTGTGCTACGCTGGAAGTTATACTCGGTCCAATAAAAAGCTCGAAACTTCACCTCTCATCCACACAGAAACCCTGAGTGTGTGCGTGTGTACATACGGAAAATACTCTCGTCCTGTCCCAACACGACCAGCACCCTCAACAACCCCCTCCTCCCCTCTCTTGCGCATCGTCATCAGTCGAAACACAACTCAACATTTCTATGAAAACTATTGTCGATTACTTGTTAATTATTTAATTACTTGTTCGTTGTTAATATTTTTCTCTTCGCTACTTGTTATTGTTATTTTCAGGTGATAGAAAAAACGTAAGTGTTATCGCAATTTTTACATTACAGTACATAAAGAAAAATAATTTCTAATATCTTATGGTCTCGTTCAAGATACAGCTACATGTTATTATCAATAATTTCAATTATGCAATACTAAACGACGCACGTTTCAAGTTAACTTTTTTTTTTTTTTTTGTAAACAAAAAATATTGTTAAGCAAAAAAACCGACCAATTAAAACAGAAATTCAGTTCAATTAAAAAAAATTCCCGCATTTTTCCTTTATTTTCTTTAAATATAGCCTTAAAATTATTTCGATCCAAGATTCTAATCTAAAATGAATTAATTATAAAGCCAATGTTAAAAGAAAAAATAAACATCCCAGGAAAAAATGCCGAAAAAAACAAAATGTCGACATAAAGTAGGCAAACCATAGCCTTGCCCAAACTTCAAAAATGAAAAGCTTCAAACATTATGCAATACCCTTCAAATGTACACACACTTGCGAGGCAATCAATTTTTTTTCTTAGTATTTCGGCGTTTCAATAATAAAACGAATCTTATTTTAAATTATTGTAAAAAATTAAGAAGTTTTATTTTGAACGAGATTTTGATAGAATAATTTTATACCCTCGTTCTATGTCCAACGGAAGAGTCGGTCGATCTCGAATTTGGTACATGTTTATTGGCTTTATCCCCGCATTTTCTTTTGCATGCATAAAATCAAAGGCTACCCGATTTTGCTAGGGGGTATCTCGTGGTCATTTCTTAAGCCAACAAGTTCACTAAAAAAAAAAAATCGAACTTAGTCATTTAATAAGTGTTAGCGCGCTGAAATTGACCACGTTCAAAAGGTAAACAAAACCAGAAGAAATAAATAAGATGGCGCGCCTTGATAGCGTACAAACTTAACGGCAAAAAAACATGCCTTGCACATCAATCACGATACTATCATAATATCAAATGCGACCTTTCTTATACCAACAACAACAACAAAAAATGATAATAAAAAATCAAACACACAAAAACAAAGTGACGTATCAAGGCCTGACATCTCTCCAAAGAAAAATAATATAATTTATTTTACGCTAAAAATAAAAATGTCACATAAGTTACTGTAGCCATGAAAAGAGGCCAATCAGGGGAGTTGTGTCATTCAGTTGACTGCAATCTATTGCATTTTAAAACCAAACTGTCAAAGTTAGAGATCCGTTAATGTAACCACTTTAGCTCCCAAACTTCTATTCGTCAATTCCATCCACCCACTCATAGAAATTCAAGAAGACAGGTGTTACTAACTTTGACCGCAGGCTACTTTTCGGCTGACGAACAAAAGTTTTTAATTAAAATTTGCCTCCGCATTCGCGTGAAAATGTACTAAAAATACAATATTATTTAAACCTTAAAAATATAATTACGCTTTCTTCTTTATATTTTTCCGATAAAAATTTGAGATAATTACACCAAATTATAATTGCAATTTATCTGCAATATAGTAATTGCTAAGTAAATTATTGGCAAAACTAACATTTTGCATTTCAATTTACGGTGCAATAACAGAAAATGTGTTAAATTGCAATTTATTCGGGAAAGGAACCAAACCATTTAATTTGTAAGTTAAAAACGACAAACAATTTGCATTCAAATTGATAAACATAGTTAGTTTCCACCAAAAATGACCACGAGATATCCCCCCCCCCCCCTTTTTTTTCACTTTCTTTATTAATTTTGCTAGAACCGGTGACGTCATATACATTTTACTAATTATGCAATTTTACATTTTAAAAAAATTCCATTTTTTTAACTTAGTAATTCTTAATAATTATTATGTGATATAGTCAAGAAAACGTGAGCAGGTGTGTGTGTGCTTTAGGTGCTTTCACCTGCGGTACACAACGTCGAGAGTTGAGAGTTCAATGAAATCGTTTGGTTGGAGAGAGTTGAATGGAGTTGTTTGGTCGGACGGAGAAGCCAAGCGTGAAAAAGCATTTCGCGGTTAGGGTATACAATCAGTTGACGAACAACTTCGTTTAATTACATAGTTTATGTTTAAAAAGTAGCTTTTTATTTCTTTCACTCTTCATCCCATCTTTCTATTCATCACCCCCCCCCCCCCCTCCTCTTCACTAGTCATTGCCATTACACGTGCGGCCTACGTTTCCGGTTACGCACGGGATTTTATTTATAAGTGTAAACAATTTCAATTTCGTAATCAAGTGATAATTATTAAAACATTCTTTTTTTTTTTTCATACTGAAATCTCGTTTTGTTTATTTGACTGCTGTTGGGGTTTTCAATTCGCTCGTGGCCGTTAAAAGCAAACCGGAAATTCACTTTCAATAAGCAATAAAAATCTTGGAAAAAACAAGAAAACTAAAGCCGTAGAAAATAAAACCAGGACATACTATAGTATAAGAGTACAGTATCGTGGTATAAGTGCGTGTACTCTTCTTCAACACTTTTCAAAGTACTGTAAATACAACCGAAATCGAGTAGCTACCTAGCTTCCTGAAATAAAATAATTCATTTTTTTTTATGATTACAGTCCTTTTAAGAAATGAAAGTAATATTTTAATTACGAGTATATATTCCCGTTATCCGTAATCGTAGAAATTTCAAATAGTAACTATTTTAATCCATTATGATACCAATTTCAAACAGAAATAACAAGTTAACCAGATTTTCGGTCTTTTAAAAAATAATAATGTTACACTCCAATTAAAAAATATGAAACAAACAAAAAAAAACCGGAAATAAGACATTTCCATTAGCATGTTTTTCATAAACCATATTAAAATAGCATACTGTACCATAAATAAATCAATTAAGACAGTAGCAGTAGCAGAAAAAAAAACTTTTCACCGCTTAAATTTTTCAAAAATTCGGAAATGCGCATTTTAAAACAAGTACCGGTTAATTTTTAAAAAATTATACCAAAAGTGGCTCGTTAGCCATATTAATAAACAGGTGCTTCTCGTAATATTTCCTATTACAGGGTTGAGTGCTCCCAGTTTAATACGTACATGTACACCATGAGGCTTAATCAAATATTTGACTAACAAATAGAAATATCCGCTTGTAGTGCGATTCAAGAAACTGCAAGAAATTCGCACTATGAGGGATCGCACTATATCCGCCAAATGCTAAAAATTCTAACTAAAGTACTTTCTTACTGAAATGAAGCATTCACTCAAAAATATTTTTTTTAATCAAATTTTTTACCCCTTGCACACACACACACTGTAATTGGCAAGAAAAAAACGCTCCAGAAAATTCAATTTTATAAATTTCTACATTTGCATTTAAAAAAAAACATTCAAGTGGAGCGCACTATAAACGAACTTGTTATAAAGACTTGTAATCTCTAGGGACCAAAATATGGTCGCACTAACGGGGGATCGCACTATAAACGGGTTATTTTAACACAATCAGGCTCCAATGACGTTACCCAAGGGACCGGGCAAAAATCGCACAGTAGGCATTGTAATGCATGTGTATTTTTAAAGTCTCCATGCCACTTTAGATCTCGTTCTCGAGTGTGGTTTTACTAAATCTTGAAGATATTTTATCTCGCTTAATAAATCACTTCTGTTGCGATCAAAATTCCAATGAAGATTAAGTACGGGTAGCTACAGTACTTCTACAGATTTAGAACTTTGATGACAACGAAAATTAATATTACCCACTTTCAAGACCAAACCACAAGCCATTACATTAATCTGAAATTCGACTACCGGAAGTAAACTGAACTTGTTTTTTTCTAAATAATAGGCTAAGTAGGCTACACATCCCACATGTTCAGCACAAAAATATCAAACAAAGAATAATAAATCCCACTCTCTCAATTAAAAAGAAGTAAAGCTGAATGAAAGAAAGAAAACAAAACGTAAACAATGTTTGAGGTTAAAGTCGTCGTCTGCTGGACCGAGGAACAACCGCTTAATAGTAGACAAGAAGATGAAAAGAGAGAAAGGAAATGGAAATTGGGTCAAAAAAAAAAAAAAAAAAAAGACTTAGTGCTAAATATTCAATCAACCGAAATTTAAATACCCATTTATTAATATGTCGTACGAGTTCTACCAACTCCCATTCACGCTGTTAAAATGCTCAAACAGTTTTAAGCACATCTTTTGTACCTTTCCCAATTAAGTATTATTGTAGATCCGCGTTTCACAACGTCATTTGGGGACGTCATTTTTGTAAGAAAATAAGAGCTTGTTTATCATTACATTATACTACTTTTACCGATATAATCAAGCTGGGTATAATGGTTAGAGCAGAAAAAATCACAACGGTGACCTTTCGCAAAGACATCTTTAGTGACATTTCTAAGCCACTTATCTTTTTAAGACGTCTAAATACTCTAGTACGGTATTATGAAAAAGCATGGCAAGCAGCTGTTACAAAACTCACACGCCCATCAACACGAACACACTCGCAGTCGCCCCTGGACAAACACGCTCTGCACTTCCAATACCAAAACATGCAGGGGAAAAATGCCATCAAAAAATTCTTATCGCAAAGCTGATTAGCTATTAAAATTAATTTATTACAATAATACCTAGATGCCAACATCATAATTCAAAACAAAAAAATTAAAAAAAAAAAAAAGCTATGCGTTGAAACAAAATAAAAATCCATTTACTGCTAAATAAAAATACCTGCAGATTACCATCAAAAAACAATAATTCAATTCAATTCAAAAAAAAAAAAAAAAAACAATAATACAAGATTAAAAATGG
>JAQGAZ010002023.1:0-21504 GCA_034692225.1 Polydesmus complanatus | reverse complement strand
GGCTCAGTTTTGGCGCCCCAAGAGTTGGCGCCTGATGCGGCCGCATCACTGCATCACCCCACGCCACGGCCCTGGGTATTTCTCCTCCAATCCAAATCGATTTGGGAGACAGATAACGCTTGTTCCGCCAACATATAGAAAATAAAAACTAAAGAAAAAAGAAAAGAAAAAAGTCTATTTCTTTTTCGTTTCCTATCTTTCCATGCACTTTTCTTCTTCCCCCATAAACATTGGTTTGAAAAAGACACAGAAAGAGATAGGAAGTCATACCCGGAACAATATCACGTACGAAAAAGAGTTCAAAAAAGACTGTCGTAATAGCTCGCTCAAACTTGTCTTTTTCTAAGGCTACGGCAATTCAAACAAACTTTTTCGAATCCTTAAAATTTACTACATGTACTACATTTAATTGACCGCTAAATTAAAAATGTTATCGACTACCAAAAAAAAAATATTATTAACCAATAATAATAATAATTGAAGTCCTACTGCGATAGACGCATCTCAATTTTTCCTAATTTCGAGCTCATTTTTCAACTTAAACTAAATATTCAGTAAAAGCTATATAAAAAAAATAGCTTCAACGTAATTTCGTCAATTATAATAAATGACAGTTTACACGAAAGCGGATTTAATTAAGTTAGTTGTTAGTTTCGAAATAATGACTCTATTCTGTATTATTATAATAGAATAAACAAAAAAAAAAAAACCGCACATGCGCATTTATAAGATCATATAACATTTATTTTTTTTGGGCCATACCTTTCATTATATGAAACGCAAACGTTGAAATATAATTATTAGAGAGAAGGAGAGAAAAAAAAAATATTAGGAAGATGAGAAATGCTTGTTTGCATGGCAATTTCTCTGACTCGTGCAAAAAGGAATAGACGCCGCTGCCGTAGATTGGCGCCGTACTTTCCAAACCAATTCCATGATTTTCATCTCTTCACGAAAACCACTTGATGAAATACATGAGATTTTCCGATGCTCTTGGAATATCAATTCCCCCCCTCTTTTCCTCCCTAACCTATTTAAATCTTGTTGATCCATTTTTCACCCCCCCCCCCCCCCCAAAAAAATATAAAATAATTCCTTTAAAAAAAAATTATAAGAATGATCACGATTTTGAATTTCTTTCTACCGCTTTCATCAAAGATGCAGAAAAGAGTGGAAAAGTAATACTGTAGTTAAATTTACTTCCTCAAAATAAAATATAAAAAAAAAGTCACCGTAAACATCTCGTAAGAATTTTTTCAAAAAATAAAATATATACGGTATAAAAGAAAAGATTTAAGCCAGAAAACGGCAACCGCATTTAGCGAATGACCAGCGCGTGATCGTATTTCACGGTAAAAACCCTAAAGAAGAAAATCCAATCATTACGCATTTTAAGCTTCCAATAAACGTTTTGTAATGAAGAAGAAAAATTGTAAAACTATAAAAACAGCTCACGCTTTTGAACGCGATAAAAATAGCCAAAATAGATATATAAATCACGTTCAAAAATAAAAGCAATAAGATAAAAATATTACCATAATTATGAACATTAAATTATAAATTTATAGTGGCTGCTGCAATATAAAGTGAAAGAGTGAGACCACCCGCACACCAACACACACACTCGCGCTCCTCGATCTACTATAAAGATGAAATACAGTATTCACTGTACAGGCAAGTTTAAATTTACTATTAAGACTTATGAGTATGCAGTGCAGTGCGAGAAGAAAAAAATAACCAAAAATATCAAAAAAAATATTTTTTAATAAAATCCGGAAGTCAATATCAAAAATTTTTTTCAAAAAAAAAAAAAAAAAAGATTTTACCAAATTAAATTTAATATTTTTTTTTTAATTATATTTTCATTCAGATGTCGTTTTTCGTCGAAAGTTATTTCCGAAAAGTTACGAATTTTAAACTTCAATCTCAAATACAGAACCCTTAATAAAATGAACGCAGGTTTAAATCGAAGCACTTTACTGCACACAGTTACCAACCCACTTTAAATTTATTAAAAACTGCCTTTTAAAATTTTTAATAAATGAAAATAAAAACCATAAAAATTCAATAGAAAGTTACCAACCCAACGGGGGTGCTGGAATATTAGAAGATATAAACCTTGCTGGAGGCTTGGGAGGTTTCTCCAAAGAAAAACACATATTTTACTAAGCGAATGTAATAATTTTAACTCAAATTTTCCAAATTTTTGGGTTGGCAGTTTTGTGCAGAACTTCTCAATCTACTAACCGACTACCGAGTCATTTAAAAAAAAATGAATATTATATTAAAAGTCAATTTTGTTACAAGTGCATTTTTAAAAACAATATAAGCAGGAGAATCGAGATTATAACTCTGCGCATATTTATACACGACAACAACAATATGCAACAATTTCAACGATGTACAGTAGTACATGTAGTAGATGGGGATAGAAGATGCGTTTTATTCCCCCCAGTCAAAAATGATCATAAATTACATAATCGCGTGAAGCATTTTATTTCGTTGGCCTCCAACTTAAAACCTTCACCACGCACCCAAAGCCACCAGTTACAAATTGAAAACCGTACTCCGGTTCCGAAACCAACATTTTTATAAAAAAAAAAAAATTTAGACTTAAACAACGCGAACGAATCGATTTCAACTGCGCGTCATTTATTTATTTATTATTATTTTTTTAAAAAAAAAAAAGTAAAAATATGTGATACAAAACGTCTTGCCGAGTGAGAGAAAAGCGTTGAAATTGTTTATGTTCCGAGGGCGTAAACGTCGGGAAAAACACAATGTGTGTATGTGTTGTAATCCCAGCTCATTTTTCGACCAAAAACACCGCACATTCTTATCGTCTGAAAACACTCTCGACTCCCGAAACCGTACGAATTAACTGCTTCCATTTTGTTCATTAAAAACCACATTAGCTTAAATTCTCCATTAAAAGCGTGACGTGACCACGGCAAAACGACACGCAATGTTTGTTTTGCAAACCACTTTTACGTAATTAATGGTGTTATGCCCGTATGTATGTTTTGATAGGCGCGCGCAAGGAGAAAAGCCATCAAGCGTGGGAAAACAACGACATGGCAAAAAGAATTAATGGCCACAATAGAAATTAAATGACGAGTTCCGCCGCCGAACACACATTCGACGAATAATGAGCCAGCAATTTATAAAAACCATCGTATTTTTTTTTTATTTTTATTTCATAATAAAAATTTTTTTTTGTCTTCTTAGGCTATAAAACCCGTTTTCTTATGCAAACTTATTAACTTTTTTTAATTAAAAAACTTTTTTATTTTCGTAATTTGATGCCAATCACATGAACCGATCTCCATTCAACGTGGTCACCATTACGAGTGTCAATATTAGCGATACATCCCAATTTCCGAGAAGAACAAATCGTAAATTAAGTCGCGATGTTTAATTACTTCGCTGTCATGGCTGCTTCAATCCAAATTTAAAAACCAAATATCGATTTAACATTTTAATTTTAAAAAAATGGATTTTATGCACACCAAACAAGATTTCGGTGGCCTGGTTTAATATACGGTATTATAGTAAACTGAATTCGGCGATCAACACTGTTAATCAATATTATGATAACATAATTAAAAAAATAATTTAGAACTTTTGCCTATCATTTCATTTGATAAATTCCGTGACGCTTCAAATTACTGCATTCCCCCCAAAACAAAAACCTACAATTAATAGTTCGTTATTAATCACTTTTTTTTTTAAATCCAAACTAATTCTAAATTTGCCATTGTAATACATTTAATTTGTATTTTTTACTACATTTTTTTTCTTCTTCTGCCATTTGTGCGCAGACAGCGTCACCACCCTAAAAAAAAAAGCTGTCCCATTGTTTCTTGTATTTAACAAACGTGCCTCCATTTATCTATTGTATCGAAAGGTTGTTAACACCGAACTAACTAATGCAATAACTATTTGCTCTCCCAGATAATAATAATAATAATAAAAAAAATTTATCATTTCGAAAATAATCGAAATCTGATTTTAAATAGTATAATATAACGCTAATTAAACATGAGTAAATAAATAACAAAATCTTTTAGTTTGGTTTTGGTTTTTCCTGTCCCATGTTGACCGACCTAACTCAGTTAAACCCCACATTAATGAACCCAAACAAACATACAAAATTATAATAATTATTTCAATCCGGTTTTTTTTTTGTGCCTAATCTCTTAATTTGTTCAAAATACTTATCAAAAACTTTTTATCAACTAATTAAAAAAATATATTAAAGATTACCTCAAAGCTAAATAATAATAATTAATTAACTAATCTACGAAACAAACTTATCTACATTTTGTATTAAAAATTTTTTTTTTTAATTTTGTCGACTGAAACCAGAAAAACCGATTCAATTCTCTCCCCTCATTTTTCTCAATCAACCTTCGTTCCAGCTAGTTACACACCTATCTATACTATATACTACAGTATAACAATATCTCAGCATAGAAAATCCAATGTTCGATCGATTCTACCTCTCTCCCCCTTTCCATCTCGCTCCTTCCTACTCCTTTTTCTTCTGCACGCTTTTCATCGAACGTTCGCCGGCTCAATTAACTCCATCAGCAAAGTTGCCAATCAGACTTAATTACCAGCAATTGAAGCGAAAAGGATGGCCGAGAGAGTGTTGTGTGACAAAGCCCAGTGTTTTGCACTTAACGCGTGCGCCCTGCCACTTTCCATAAACACCGAGCATTCATTCACCCACCTCTCCAACCTTTGTGCAGACCCCACGCACTTTCATTCCCAAAAAATATATAATATACTGGAACTCAGCGCAGAAAGAGTCAATGATGTAAAACAGTCGTCTATCGAAAAACCACCCCACCCACCCAACTACTTTTCCTAAACATTTTGACTCATCAATTTTGCACGGGGGGAGTCTCGCACAACTCCGATTTTATGTTTCCACAAGTTACTTTTTCTTTAAATTTAGAATTTTAGGATACATTCGAACAGTTATAATACTGCATTGGATTTTTTCATTCGAGTGATTTTGAAAATATTTCTGTGAACCCACACATTCATACAATTCTTCGAATTAATGGTCCTAAGGGAGGGAACGCAAAATCGAGGTTTTTCCGTATTTACAAAAACTCCTCTAAACTGTATCCATCTTCGTAGTTTTAACTAATTTAGACGGACGAGAGATCGGAATAGAATTCCTCCGGGAAAAACTCTTTTTTTCTCCTTATTTATTTTTTTTTCTTTCTATTCGTCCGAACGATATATCGTACTGTTCGGAACGAGTATATTGAATTGAGCGAGACTGAAAATAGTAGAAGTAGATGGGAAGATAAATTAAATTGTGAAGAAGACGGTCCGAATGTTCAACCTAGCTAGTAATTCGTGGGGGGCGGGTGGAAGAGGGAGTAGAAAAAGCAGGGAGAGAAGAGAAATAGATAGACCGAGCGTATTAAGCCAAATTGGCTCACCGAAACGAAGACGAGAAGCAATCGATAAACTTCGGATAGCTTCAAGGTAGACGGAAGAAAGAAACAACTAAGGTTTTATTTATTTTTTTTAAAAAAAAGACAACCGTATATATATGCCATTATAATTTAGTCAACTCAACTATAGAAACTTAGTTACGGTACTATTAAAAAAAAAAAAAAATCTCCAAGAGTATAATTCGGCTATAACGTATTTTTAAGTTTTAAGTCTTCATCTGAACGCAAGGTTCCGGTTGCAAACATTCAGACACACAGTTTTCTTCATAAAAATAATGCTTTAAAAATTTAATTTATTTTTGATCTTCATTTTTGATAAATAAACTTTTTAATACGGTAAATAAATTTAAAAAAAAAAAACTATAGTAGTCACAGTAAAATTGTAACTATCCGAAGTAATTGGAACCAAATGACGAAAATTCGGGTACCCAAAAATTCGAAAAGTTGATCGGCTAACTGATTTAAGGAACACCTATAAATAGATTAATAATGGACTTATTTCCCCAGCCAATAATTTTCTTGAAACAATTCGCCTCCAAGTAAACTAATAAAAACCTGATTGAAAAAATAAAATTCCCTCAAACTCTTACCGCATTACCAATTTTAGTCACAAGATATTTAAAAATAATAGCTTCCCCCATTTACAACTCGCAACATACTTAAAAACCCGGGCAATAAAATAAAAATGCAAAATAAGACGAAAGAAATAAGATTTACAGTTACTGTAGTAGAAGAAAATGATAAAAAGGTAGCATTGAAAAGCACGATGGTGGTCAAACCTAAATCCACCCACATTTAAAAAATAATAATACGAAGAAGAAGGGGAAGAAGAAAAAAACAACCACAACAACACCTTCCACGTGAATATTATTTATATACCAAACACTTTTCAAATCCAGTGAGTGAAGGCAACGGCAGCAGCAGCTCTTTTTCTAAGAATGCTACATTTTCTTCCTCGTCATAAAACAAAATGGCTGTGGGGGTGCATAAATTTGCCTTATACACTCCATCCGTTTTCATCGTTTTGAATCGCTCGCTCGATGAGGTTCGCCAGCTCCCAGGTATCTTTTTCCGAAGGCTTCGAATTGAACTGCTAGAAGCCCACCAAAATGAAATATGCCGCAAACCGCATGAAAAAGAAGAAGAAGAAAAAAAAAAGCAGATGCTGGGCGACTAAGGGTGAAAAACCGGTGCGTTTTGCATCAACAAATCACTATATAATAAAGAAGACTTTTACCTCGAGAGAGAAAAACATCCACCCCTCAAAAAAAAATTCAAGACATCTAATCAAAATATTTTTTTCCTCCACGATGGAGCACGCAAACGGACCCGCTATCAAAAGCAGTTACACCACCAAAAAATTCAGACCTTTTTTTTTTTCTTTTCTCATTTTATAGGCAGCATCAATGGCGAAAGAATAAAGCCTACCTCACCGCACTCGGATTTACTCCTACAACAACTACCCAGAGAGTCTCACTGTCAAATTTATGACGCGCCGGCGAAAAAAAGCCTACGAGTAAACTTCTTATTTTTCGTATAAAAAGTCATCAACAGCAGGTGGCCCATCTTTTATCCGCTCTCGCTTTCTATAAATACGGAGGAGCGGGATTTTCGTCGTCGTCGTCTTCTTCTTCATCTTCCAACAATATTTTTTTTCTCTATCTTTTCCCTTCGAATAAAGTCTCAGATCGCAAACCGCAGCAGCAGCCATTACGAATTCAATATCAATAAGAAATTTTTTTTTTCTTAAACTCAATCCACCTTTTTTTTTTATCCCCTTAAATATAGAGAGAGATGAGAAAAAGAAAAAAAAAATATAATTCCTTTTTTCAACCGAATTTCTTTCCCTTTTTATTTTTTTCAATTCTCCTCCCATTACCTTAAAATACCTTCGCCTCCCACTACTTATACAATATATTGCACTCCAAAAGAAAATATTAAAGACTGAAAGAAGAAGAAGAAGAAAAAAAAAAGACAATTCGAGAATGGTCCCGCCAAAATTTCGTCTCTAATGCGGCGTATAACTGCGCTATAATAGTAATAACATTAGCTGGCGAAACGCCGTGAAGAAAATACAAAGCGGGGGCCTCGATCATCATCATCGTAGCTTTCGATAGAGCCGAGTGCGCCACCCAGCGATAGAATCTCGGGAACGAAAAAAAAAGAAGAAAAAAAATAATCTGAAACGAGCATTACCACCTAATAAAAAAGAAAGAAAGAAAAAAAATTAGACTAATTTAACCACGAGAGAGAGAGAGACTCGATTTCGTTAATAAATTTACACCCCGTAAATCAAACTCTTTTTAATACCGCAATAATAATTTGTAAACGGTAGAATCTCTTCACCACTCACTCCCAACTCAAATTATATTTTTAAGGCTCTTGCCATTATCACCCTTGTTTCAATTATTATCGAGTTGGGATAATTTAAAGTTACCAGCAAGGAGATGGCGCAATAAGATGTAGCAAAAATATTGCTCAACTTTCTTCATATAAAAATTATAGCCTGCCTTCTACACGCTCTAAATTCTCAGCTTCAGCTTATAAAACAATCCCAAAAAAAATTTTTTTTTTTTAAAAAATACGGTACCCGAAAAATTGCAACTCTACGATATCGTTATAGCCGAGTAATACTGTATTCACCGCAACCGCGGTACACTATTATAAAATTTGAAAATTAATCGCGAACTCAATATTTCCGTCAATATTTTGCTCTTCAAAAAATAAAAGAAAAAAATGCACTTTTTAAAATTAAGCTAAGAGCCTAAGCCCCTGTCGAGCGGGTATTGAAAATTGCGGATTAATCGCGCTCGACTTAACGTAGAATACGTAACCGTTAAAACCAAAAAATTAATTGGATTAGAATTTTTTTTTTTTTTTTTTGAAAAAAGTCGAGTGAACAAAACCCCGCGACCGACCGACCGACCAACCAACCCTCCTGGATACAAAAATCCAGCGACGTTCCAGTTTACGATATTCCGCCGTATACACAAAATTTTCCATCCGAACAAAAAAAAAAAAGATGAAAGGGTAAGATAGAAGAGAAAGGCAGGCACGGGCACCTATACAAAAACCCACCCACACCCTAATTTTTCCCCGGGAAACGCCGATTCAAAATATACACTAGAGAATAATTGCACAATATGGTATTAAAAAAATAAAGAATAGGCCGAAAGTTTCGCTTGTATCTCCCCGAAATGGATCCTATCCTCCCCCAAAGTTAAAATCAAAGCGTACAAAAGGCGCAGAACGCGTGAAACAGGATTGGAACCGAAGTAGATTCAGGATCCCAACATTTCGCCCAGGGATAGCACTGCAGATAGAGGAAAAGAGTGCTGGCGGTAGGAAAAACACTCAAAAAAAAAAAAGAGAAAAAAAGGGGGAGGAATAAAATTTTAAACGCCGCATTTTTGGGACAAAACCAAACAAAAAAACGAGATTACATAAAAAGAACTTTTCTCTCTCCCTCCCTCTTTACCCACCACTCCCACACTCCAACCGCCCAACATTTAACCCTAACAAGAATGACCTCAATTGACTGCTATTCATCGACTCTCGCTATCAGTTCCGAACACGCGTGAATTTTAACACGGATTTTTATTCACCACTTTTTCAGATACAGTACTCACAAAAAGTAGTAAAATTCGATATTTTAACTCTTACTTTTTTCTAGTCTTTTTTTAAAAAAAAATAAAAATAAAAACCTTTTATTATAAATTTGCACTTGTGACATATTGAAATCCACCCCAAAAGTAAACTCATCAAATAGTGATTTACATTTCAGACACGAAATAAATCCCCATAAAAATATTCCCTTGAATTTTAATCTCCCTTTGAGTCTCGAATCCAAACTTTTTTCCCACATATCCTTCCATCAAAATCCACATTGATCTTCACTTGCGTCAATCTGGCGAGATATCCTGAAAGACGACTTCTTCCTCCATCCTTATCCCACTAGATATTATTCCCAAAACATATCTCTTTCGCCTCCCGGTCAAAAACTCGAACATTTATTATAACCATCTTCTCATCATTAAAAATTGATACGGAAACGGAATACGAAAGAATATCTTTTTCATAATTAACTTAAAAATAGATTAAAAATTACCAAAAAAAAAAAAAAAGTAATTGAAGAGAAAATAATTTTTTCCCAAAGAGTTAAACCGTCTAAAATTACTTAATCCGATCGACAGACACACCATTCCGCAGATAATCAAAAAACAAAATTACAACTAAAAGATGGAAAGAAGGGGGTGAGAAAATTCCCTCCCCCGAGATCGAACACAAAAAGAGACCCTTTTCCCCCTTCCCTCTTATTCGGGTCCAGGTCCAGCGTCATTCTACCGTCACCGGAGTTTCTACCGTACTGTATAGAGAGAATAATAATAAAAAAAATAAAGGTTTTCATCTCGCCCGAATTACCATCCATATGCGAGCTAACAGATCACCCTGAGGGAAGTAGGACGAAAAGAGAGGGAGGGAGGGAGAGTGTTGACTAATTAAAATTTAATATGTATCCCATAAGCTTTTGGCTTGCATAGCATCTTCATTATTTACATCCCATCCAGCGTATATACGAACGGATCGGAGCTTAAACGCAGCCTCCAGCCGTACGCGCACCGCCACGATGACGTTGAAAATAGGAATAACGTTCCTCTCTCTCTCTCTCACTCATGCTTTCCATCATTCTCCGTGGGGGTAAACTCGATTAAGTCTGCCAACGCATAAGTGCTACCGCGCTCAAGTGTTGCTCACTAGATTTCCAATTATCTTATAATAATTAGAAAAACTTTCCTTACGTTAGAAACGTGCTCGACGCAAGAAGAAAATCGCGCACACACAAAACAAAAAAAAAGCCCTCATCTTTTCCCCCTCTAGCGTTAGGAATAAACGTACTCAAATTAGCGGGGAGAGAGAGAGAGAGAAGGTTGTTTTGATATCGAAAATAAAAATTTGCACAAATACTTTTTTGTTCCCGCTTATTCGAGAGTGAAACAAATACTGTGGTACGCGAAAGAAAATTATTATTATACACAGATAAAAAAAAAATTTTTTTTCTTTTCATAAACATAATATATCTCTGGCATAATATATTTACAAACACTTGATGTTGACATTAGGCGCCGTCGCCGCGATCAAATGAAAACAAATAGAGTCGGGGAGAACGGGAGAGAGAAAAAAAGTTTGTGCTGCTTAATAATACTCAGTACCGCGAGTTTTCGGCTGAGCCCAACCGAGCATTGTTGATCTAACATTAACAGACGATTTTCTACCGCTGTGTGTGCTTGTTTTTTTTTTTCATCTTCCGCAAACTTTTTTTTTTATATACACTATATAACGTAAGTGACGTGCACCGGAACATAGGTAGCGTAAATAACGTCCGATCTTACCGCTGGCCTAGCGGAAAAATAAACGCCAGCTCCCTAAAGACTTGGCACAACGTCGTTTCATGCCAAAATATTTCATCGTTACATTTTAGATAAACCCAAACCTACTTTCTACTTTCTCCTCTCTCTCTCTCTCGTTTACTCCTCGGAAAAGCATTTCCTAAACAACTTCGTGATGAGTTTACCGAAGCGTGAAATTGGTCCCGCGCACTCAATTATTAACGATTACTACTCCCTGCTTAATACTAACTATTATTTAATAGTAGTTCCGACAAACCGCGCGATTTTTTTACTATGCAAAAAAATAAATAAATAACGTGACCAGAAAAAAACTAGATTCAAATTCATCGCCTCAGCTGTAGTGAATGGACCAGATAATTCTCATGTTCTATAAAAACTTTGTTACAAAATTATTTAAAACGTTAATAAATAGCCGAAAAAACTTGATTTTTGCTTTCCATTTTTATCACTGATAAATAATTGATCACCAAAAGACTACAGTTTATTACCGTATCCGCAAAAGTGGCTAACTGCTATAAGCAGTGTGTATTCATTAGTATTTAATGACGCAATGATACCTTGAAGTTAAAAAAATTAGTTGAAATAAAAATAAAAACAAATAATTTAAAGGTCATAAAACTTTCGTTAAACCAACCAAATCTGCTGCTCAATTAATTGGAAGCTTTCTAATGTTTTCATTAATGTTATAAAAAAAAACTATTCGAAAACCCTTGAATTTCAAAACAAGTAATCGCAAACCTCCATAGAAAATAATAAAAATAAAAAATATATTTGCTTTAAACACGTTTTCTCACAAAAATACAACTTTTATTAGTTAAATCGAAAATTTCTCGCAAATCCACTGTCAAATTTACCTATCTCATTTCCAGTGCTCTAAATTGATATTATGCAATACAAATTTCGTTATAAAGACATTGTAATACGAGGAGGAGAAGGAGGCGTATAGTCAGTCGAACTCATTTATCACTTTTCAAAAACTCCATACAGTATTCCTTTCATCCCGGGCTTTCGTTTGGGCCCGACCGAATGGAGTGTAAACGTGATTGACCGTCTGAAAAGTCTCCCGGATCAAAACTTTCAGCACCTGTCACGCGCTAGTTACGCTTAACTCACTCTCTCAAAATCATCTATCGGCCCTTCTATTACGAGTAGGTAAATCGATCAGCGTAACAAATCGTGCCATCCAAAAATCAAAAACAAGAACCCACCCACCAAAAAAAAAAAAAAAAAAATCCCTATTCTTCCCGCAGTGTTTTCAAGCGCAAAAATTAAAACACAAAAAAATAGCTACAAGCAACAACAGCGGCGCCATTCAGTATATAGCTCAGATTTTTATTTAAATTCAATATGTTACACTTTATTTATTATATTAAGGAGCGCCCGACGTTTGACGCGAGTGCAACGCCTAAAAATTAAACCCTTTGAACCCCTTATTGTATTTCGATGAACGTAGCATCATCCCAACGTCGAAAACGTAACCCACAATAATATGCAAAAATCTCTTTCCCTCTCCCTTCTCCCCCATCTATCCGCATTTCTAATAACGTCCCAAACATATAATAAATAAGGACCGACAGTGCGCTCCACGGACCAACAACAAAACATATTAGAGAGTGAATGTATCACCGCTTGGCACCCCCTCCCACACACACACAGGGTACCCTAACTACGTAATACGCCGAGTGTGGGTCCGGACACACGTGATATTAATAGGTAGAGAGAAAAAACACAACAAAAGTGCGTCCAGGCGTGTTCAAATTCAGGTATGGATATGCCGCTGGATAAATAACAACCCCGACCCACCGCTCCCCCCGTCCCCCCTTTCATCCAACGTTTTCACCTTCCGACTCTTAAAAAGGAGGAGGGGGAGGGGTTGTGATGGCTCAATTCATAACACTCGAACGATGAAGATCAATGGCCAGTGTTGGATTTCACGTCCCTCCCTCTATTTAAAAACACACGTGGTCAAAATTATTAATGTCCTCGCTTACGTTTTGCGATGCGTCTAATCAAACTCTCCTATTTGCCAATTCGGAACCCCTTTCATTTTTTTTTAATTTTTAAAACCCTCTATTCCATTCCCCTTCTTATTTTTGTTTTTGTTGATTTCCATCTCCAGTCTCTTCTTTCCAAACCGCAGATCACGTTTGCACCAAACATCCAAAGTCGCAACATGCTTACTTCCAATTTCATTTTTTTATTTATATTTTTCCCCCTTATATTTTCTAATATTATATTAAATTTGCTTCTTCCACTTTTGGTTTAACGAAATTAATCGGCTGAGAATAGAAAAGGCGAGCAGCTGGAGTATTACGCATTCATTCTATCCTGGAAGGTAATCCATTCCAGATGCTTAGTATTATTATTAATCACAAACAACGTAGGGAATTTTTAGTTTGGCACAAATCACCGCAAAAAGAGGAATTAATCGTTGCTGAGGAAGTTGCGAATGCAAAAATTTGCCATTTCCTCCATATTTTTTCCATTTTTATTTTTGTCTTGGGAGGTAAACCGAAAAAGGATTTTTCGCCTCATTACAATACTTCATCTCGGATCAATAAAAAATAAATGTCAAACGTCTTTTTAGATATTATTCACGATAACCACGGCGAAAATCCTTTCGTTTCCAAACAAAAACGAATTGAAGAAAAACCTCAAAAACATAAACAATAATATTCAACACATTTTTAGTCATTATTATTAGCTATTAATTTAGGCTCGCAATATTTAAGAAATTAAATTTATCTAGCATTTGCGGACACAACACCAAAAAACAAATGCACGCAACTTCGAAACACAGCTTAATTTAAGTAGCAAAAATACCATTAAAAAACCAAAATTTAATTTAGCTCACAATTTAAAAAGTTTATGTCCAATAAAAACAAAAAACCATATATTTAACTGACAATCATTAATTTAATAAAACAAACCACAAATTTGATTTTTATAGCTTAAACTGTGAACTAAAATTAATCAATATGACTGTTCTTTCAGTCATTATTTGACTTAATTCATGTATAAAAAGATTTGAAAATTAAGATTGAAATTAAAATTTGTTAGTTCGATAAGCAAATGTGATTTCAATAAATTCTAACGGTGAATGAATGAAATCGAGCTGTACCAAAACCCGAACAGCTGATCAAATCTTTATTGAAGTAATTGACAGGTAAATTTGAAAGACTTACCTCGTGCAGGTTAGGCAGGGGTGAGGGGGGTCCAGTATCAAAATGTAAATACACCCAATAAATCGAGAGTTCACTAAGCACAAACACCGAACGTCACTCGTCATGCACCGTCACTTATAATAATAATAATATCCCGCGATTTCAACTCTTCAAGAGACACAAAATTTCCATAAATTTCAGAAGTTAATCGCACACTTCCGTCGTTGGCGACCTGCAAGGATAAAATCCAGTTTTTTAGAATAATATTTCATACACAGAAAAAAAAAAATTATTAAGCGTCAATAATAAAGTTGTCAATGAGAAGAGAAAAAAGTTAAGGTAAAATGAATGGCGGCGGTGGCAGCAGCAGCAGCGATGAGGATTATTAAGAGAGAAAAAAGACAGCGACCACCTTTCTCGCTATCAAATCGATGCCGAATGAGATGATGACGTGCGCGCGCTACGCCAGCGACCTCCAACGACGTCGCCCTCTAGAGGAAACGTCATCTTATCAAAACGCCCTCTATCGGCCATTTGCACAGACGAAAGCCGAGGGGATAGAAGCACACACTCTGTACATTAGTATTTACATTCGACAAAAACTGCAGGAAAAAATTTATGCAAAAACACCTGCAATTTGTTTTTATTAAATAAATAAAATACTACTACGAATATGACTTCATTCAATATGCCAAAATAAAAATTTTTTTTTTACAGTAATTCATACAGTGACTGAAATATATTTTAATGAACTACTGTGTAGTAGGCTACTATAAATTTAATATTTATTCAAGTTTGATGTTGTGGTAATCAACAAAAATAATAATACAGTATTGTAATTACGAAACTGCAGACAAATTTATTGCTTTTCTACTGTTTGTTTGTCTGTTGTTGTTGTTTTTTTTTTTGAAAATATTATTGCAATGTTTATTTATTTTGCACATGTCGTGCACACCTTTTTTAAACCTCGTTTAACTTTCCATCTCGTTCCGCAAAAGCCGTTTTAACTACTGTAAATCTTATTGTTGGAAAATCTCTTTCGGTAAAACCACCTTTTTCTGCCACTCAAAATTTAAAAATCGCGTGGTAAGAAAATATCGGGAAATCGCATTAAAAATAAATAATAATAATACAATTATTTCTACTGTATGTGCATTACTGTAAAAATACTTTTAAAAAAATAAATAAAAAAAAGAAGATCCTAATCGCACTTGTAAAACGCATGTAAACGTTTCAAAACAATTCATTATATTGAATTAAGTCAAGGTTGTAAAAAATCTAAATATTTTTCGATAATAAAAATGCACGAAAACCTCATTGAAAATCCAGTAACGAGAAAAAGTAGATTCCTACAAGGTTAATGATAATTTACATTCAAAATCGAACGAGAAAAGAGTAATAAAGGTTGTCACGAACAGTTTTGACTCACGCATACGATTTGGAGCTAATAAGAGTGAGTAGGTGGTGTAGGGAGAGAGGAAGAATGGTATACAGCGTAGATGGGTCCATGAGTCGTAATACGAGAGAGGGGATGGGTCCGGGTCTAAAAACTGAGTCGAAATGCGGTGATCGAATGTTTTAGTGTACACACAACGAGCAAACAATAGGAGATACCAGCCCTTTTATTATTGAAATTTATCCCACACGTGCGCGCGGATTTTGCACGCGACATGTTCAGTCTATATAGACTTTGGTAGCGTAGGTCCGCGCTAGTACTATTGACACTACAATAGCGTTGAAGGAGGGGACGAAACGATTCATTGAAAAAGTGGGACTGGATGAGGACCCTAGGTCAGAGTCAGGACTCGGGGAGAAGAGAGAGAGAGAGATGGGCGGGGGAAATGCAATAGAGGAGGATTTATTTTTCTTCATATTTGTTGCATGGACGCAGTGGGCATTGAAATCAATTCTAAGTGGTTGCCACTTGCCAGTGCGTTAGCGCCGGCGCTCTTCTCTCGACTGGCGTTCGTATCCCGAGATTTAAGTCCCTAAAAGACTGGCTCAGGGGGCGGAGTGGAAAAGCGTGGATGAAAAAAAAAAGAGACCCAACTTAACTGTAAATCTCCGAACAACGAATGCACTTTTTGAAAACGCCATCTCTGCCACTGACAACACCTATTTCAGTTTTTAAATACGTGGAAAAACCGCCTTCGCTCAACGCTTACAACAATCCTAACAAGTAAAACTCGATAACTTACTATGATCGAAATTTTGTTAAATAAATCGCCCCACCATAAGAAAACAAAACAAATGCAATTTTTAAACTACAAACTTAAAATCAATTGAATGAAAAAGATTTTTTTTCTCCACCACAATTTTTACAATTTTACTCTTCCAATTAACTAGAAAAGTTCAAATATTTTAAATTGTGTGTTTATTTCGACAAAAAAAAAAATAAAAAAAGTGTCAAACTTTAAAATTGTGTGTTTCCAAATCAAATCTTATACGGAGTAATATACACGGTGCACAAAAAAAAAAAAAAATCCCGAACCCCCATTAAAATGTATTAATTTCAACGTTATTTATTACCGTACTCGCAACAAAAAGTACTGTAATTAAAATAAATTCACTTAAAAAAACTAAAAATTAAAAAAAAAAAAAATATATTTATTTGCAACTCAAATTCGTGTTTTTAAAATGCTGTATAATTACCTTAAAATAAAAAAAGCACGATATTTGCGTCAAATTCTTCGACCTTCGCTGTCTAATTGTTATAATACAATTTTAATTCCCCATTGTTTAAATTTAAACACAATTAAAAATGATCAAATCGATTTTGTGAACAGATTCAAATTATCAACATTAAAATAAACAACGATTAATATTTTGTTTTCAAAAAAAAATCTACATTTTTTTTAAAAAAAAAAAAAAATTAAAACAGTACTGTATACAATCGTAAGTTAGTGAGTTTTAGCTTTTAAATAAAGTTCCGAGTAACTACAAAAGTGCTGTTCATCTTGCGGGTCAAACGTGAAGCGCACGCGTGCGTAAAGTCCAAGCAATAAATATGGAATTGGAACAAAGAGTACCTGGTCCGCCCCCTGGCCAACCCTCCCTGCCTCCCTCGGTTCTCCGCACTCCACGCGTTTCCGATGCGAACCCAGACTCCAGACGTGCCGATTTTGATGAATGGGGGGCCCCTCCCTCTCACACTCCCGAATAAAACTATCATTCACATTCATAATCGTTTTGGTAAATTTTGCGCATTACCAAAGCTTTTCATCTCTCTTTCTTCTTCACGCTCTCAACTCCTCGACGGCGAATTCAATTTAATGCCGTAAAAGTCAATTTTCACACTTTAATATTAAAAAGAGACTCCCTTAAAACATTAGCATAGCGCGATTTTTCATTTCCCACGCTAAAACCAAACGCTGCGCAAACAGCTGTATCAAATGTTAAGCATCGAAATTCGATCCTCTCCAGCGACTCATCGAGTGCCTCGTTCCAACGACTATAATATTAATTAAACTTCATTAAACACTTCAAACCAAACCTCACGCAACAATAAAACGATGGCAAATGATTGTTGTGCCATGGCTACTGTATTGTCAAGAGAACGTGTTGTAGCCCGATTCACATCATTATGCCGTTTGTTATTTACCCCCATGATGGAGGAGTGGGTCAAAAAACCAAGCGCCTGCAACATTTTTAGGCTTATTTATTTTTTTAATGATATTTTGGAATTTTTTCTAAAATAAAATTCTCGCGATTATTAAAAAAAATAAAAAAAATTACTTTTGCTTTCCATTTAAAAAATGAGTGGGAGGAGGTCTGATGGAAACAAGTTTGCAGAAGGCGAAGCTAGTTCCACGAAACCCTTTGCGTTCACACCAAAATACGGATCTGATTTCATTGATTGAAACCTGTTTCAAAAGTCCGGGGCGAAAAGGATAAAAGAGAGAGTCGAGTTCAAAATATGCCAAAAGATGGCATTTAAAATCGTCTCTTATTAATAAGTGATTTTTAAGTGAAATTCTTACGTTATAAGGTTACCTGTATGCAACCACTGTACATGTACTTAAAGAACGAATCCGCTTTTGGGAAACAAAAATTATGGTCAAAGATTAGAACATGCAACAGGTTTCCTCATTTCTTTAAGCAATAATTATTCTTTGTACAGAGTACATGTAGGTGTATAAGATACTGTTATTTACGAAAACGAAAGATACGAGAAAAATCCCTTTATTACACCTCAAGTAAAATTTTCCCTCCTTAGAAAACGACCAGAAAATTATATGAAAACAAGTTTAAAAATCCAAAAACATTTAAAGTGCAAAATTAACATAATAAAATTTCAATTAGTCGTATTGAATTCTACTAATTTATAATATTTTTGGCTCTTAAAATTATGGCCCAAACATAATTTTATAAAATACACTTCTCTCCGACAATTAAAAACGTTTTTGCCATTAATCACCGGTACAGTATTTAATTTTATGCAATTTCTTAAAATGTAAATACGCGCTTACGCACTCCGATTCCATCATAATTAAATTACAAAAATAAATAATGTCATTAAAATGATAAACCTCAAAAAAAAAAAAAATTAACCACATGTTTGAGAAATAAAAAGAAAATTTATATAAGATCAGCAAAAACCATATAATATCTAAAAAAAAAAAAAAAAATTATAAAAACGTGGCGGCACCTTTTTCATCTTTCCATTAGACGCGGGTCGTTAATTTCCCAGTGATATTTATATTCAAATTTTGGGTAGAAGAAAGATTTTTTTTATAGCCCAAAAATGACTAATCAAACGTTTTCGCAAGAAGACTCTTCAGCCGCATCTCGCATTTAGTAAACTGCTACGAGCTTAGCTATTAACCTTAATGTTGGCATTAAGTACGGCTGTGATTTGAATGCTAGTTAAACATTTAAGTAATAACGGAGGAGGGAAAAGAAGAGAGAGAGAGACTTCTTACGCAAATTTCATAATAATCATACGACGACACATACGCCGATCTAATGGAAAAATATGAATAAAAATTAAGATGAAAAGAAAAAAAAAATTACCCCCCTTAATTTTTAAACATATATTTATTAACAAATCGATCTCATAAATTATTCTAAATTGTGACATTAATAAGACACAATAGCTGTAGGTAAGTACCGCGCGTGCCATAGCCGTTGAGTGCACTTTAACAAATAGGGGGCTCGTTCGGCGCATTACTTTTACATGCATTTGCGCTTAATTTTTCGTTTTTATGAATTCGCACGAAAATTTCCCTATTCAATATGCAAAACGTGACAACAAACCCCTTCCACCCTCACAAACACCTCACTACCCACCCATAGCCATTCCCTTTTCCTCATCATCACGTCACATTCAGCGTGAAAAGCGAACGAGTTGGGTGCGCGAATGCAACTTTTTGCCTCGTTGCACATTCAAAATAAGTAGCAGGAGATCGAGGGAAAAAAAAAATATATTTCCCTCGAAAGTGCGATATATCCACGTGAGTCAAGTGGAGTCAGTGTTACTTAATTTTCATCAAAATGTGCGCGCGAGAATGTGGAGTGGAGTCGGGTTGTCGACTTCAAACTTTCATCATTCACCAGCAGCAGCAGCAGCAAATGCACTTTCCAGTTGAAATTAACGCGCGTGTACCGAGCCTAACAACCGTGCACATTTGCATATACACAACCTAATTGTATCCCAGAAAACTTGTCCTATTTCGTAATTAAAAAGAAGGGGGTTCCTCCTCCTCTCCTTTATTCTTATGGAAATTCCGATTCGAAATTAGAACACAAATTAAAAACAGAGCCTGTCCTTACAATATGAAACTGATAAAAGTGGCAAATTACATTAAAAAAATGTTTATCTTTATTATTATTATTAATTAAATAATATTAAATTACATTAATTTTTTTTATATTAAATTAACAGTAAATGGATTTGCTTGGCGATTGTTTATTGGATTATTTAGCGATGATGTTAAAAAAAAAGTTTCATAATTAATATTTTTTAACGTGACAAGCTTGACTCAAAAATACAAATTAATAATTATTTAAAAATTAATAGTAATTATTATTAAACGTTTAAATAATTTAACATTCACTCATTCAAAAAAATAAATTAGTAAATACCATTCCACAAATTACAATTTTTAAATTTATTATCCTATTTTTTAATAACGAGCTTCACCGAGCAATTAATTCAACATTATCTTTTTGATCTCAGTCAATTTGACACACGCACTGAGTTTAAACGCTATAATAATAAATTATTTCTTCGCCCAAAAACAAATAAACATTAATTTCACAGCTCGCAATAATATTTATTACCAGCTCACATTTACTAATTCATTCATTCATTCAGCAGCCCTATAATATTATTTCCCCGAACGTAATTTAAAAAATTAGTAACGGGTAATAACAATATAATAGAAATTGAATAATACTGTATTCCATTAATTAATTTTTAGAAAAGCTGCATCGGAGGCAGGAGGAAAAAGCTAACACGGCGTGTGTGGATGCGGTGTAAACATTGCGGAACGCGGTAACACGATCAGCAGATGTAGTTACACGCGGGCGCGCGGGGGGGGCACATGAGGTGGAAGAAAAGGATGAGAGGAGAAAGTGGGAAGGAGAACATGACACAGATGATTTTGCACTTTCCTGTGTCTCATCCACCCAACAAGACTGTATTGAGAGTCTCGCGCGGAAAAGCAGCAGGACCGCGTTGACAACATTGTCAAAACTCAAACTCTGAATATATCACAGCTGTAAACGATGCTTTTTGCAGCGTGTAATGTGTTAGCTAACTAAAGTCAAAAGTGGCGTTGGCTCTACTTGTCATGCACAATAAGAGATCGACGCAGGATATTCGGCGGCGCGGTGGTGGTGCTAGTAGTAGTACCGTAGTAGACCGAGTCGAGCGACGACTGTATTATACGATGCAAATAAAAAAGTTTGGAAAATGAGTGTCACGGTAGGGTTCCCACCAGGAGCTCAACTTGAAATTCAAAACCCCCACCGTCAAACAAAACCATAAATCAAAAATTACACTAAACTCGATTAGCTTTTTCATTCCTTTCTCCTCATTATTATTTTCGACCAGATAGATCTGTGAAGAAGGTTTTGTTTGACTTTTAGGAAATACAATCGCCTTCGTGTTGATAACAAACAATCGCTGGCGCGCGGAGAAGGTAATATTAATGAGAAAGAGTGACACCAGTCGAGCTGACAAAAAGACTGCTGAGACTCGTCGTGTAAATATCGAGTAAACAGTCAACTAAGAGCCTGAGTTTTAATTCGCCAAAGTGCTTGCCACGAGGATCATTAGATACAATAACCAAATTTTCTTTTTCTTGATACACCTGCGCTTGTATCGAATAAAATTTAGAATTTTTTTTTTTTTCCTCTTTGAAAATTTCATCGTTATACGAGGGTAGGCTGATAAGTAATGCCTCCACCTCCATATCTTTTGAACGAATTAGAGCACTGTCTTCAAACAAA
>JAQGAZ010002022.1:0-21511 GCA_034692225.1 Polydesmus complanatus | reverse complement strand
CAATAAGCGTTTTGCGGGACTCAACAGGGTTTAGACTCTTACGACATTTTAATTTATTTAAAAAGTCAATAGAGTAATTGTTGGGCTTTTTCCGATCCTTGATTTCTAAAACGAAATCGTTGATTGCTGAGATCTGGCTTCGTCCCGAAGTGACTTTAAATCGACCACCCAAAACACAACGCAAAACCGAAGGTCACTGTCCGTTTTATTTGATCTCTGCAGTATTGTCAAGCTACATTTTAATGAGTTTTAATTAAGATAAAACTTCGATTTCATTAATTATTAAACTAAATAAAATCACCTGGTCACCTCTGACCTCTACGGTTTGATCTGGCCATTTCCGGTCTATTTTTAATAAGTTCAAGTGGCGTTTTCCATACGCACATGTAACAAAGTTTAACAGATTGCATATCCATGCAAAAACAGAATAAAGATATAATTCAGATAAATTTCCAATCTGGTAAGAACAACACATATCACATTGGTCTTTCTTTGGTTGAAAGAGTCCTAAGTTTTTGTCTCCAAACAACTTTACAAATATTGATGCTGAAATGGGAGAAGAGAAATCTTTTTTACACTTTTCTTTGTATAGTCTGTACAAATCCTGTTTACTAGCTATGATTGGCTCTAAATACATCTTTTTGCTGGAAACCCTGCAGTAGTGGGATAGGAGCTTTGACAAGTCATCCAAGTAAACAGATGCATGGTTTAATGTTTCTTCACTAAAAGACAATTTGTTTTTGAGGGCATTGTATAATTATTAGAGCTATTGTGCATACCATCACTGGCACTGACAATCCATTCCCTTACACGATTTTCTTTTAATCCAAAAGTTGACAAAAATAGAGCCTTACAAACAGGTTTTTTTTTCATTTCCAATCCTCAAACTATAAGCCATTGTAGCCCCTCTGCGAGATGGACTATCTGATTTTTTGCGCTTATGCTTCTCAGGTGCAACTTCCACTATGGATCGAATGTAAATTTTGCATTGAGTCCAATCCATTTTTTCCCAAAATGTGTGTAATAGCCTAGATCTTGCATTTTCTTCAATTTCATTACACATTCTAGTTTTTACCTTAGCACATTCTCATGAGACACATGGAAGACCTATAGAACGTGGTGGTTTCATCTTATCCACAAAATCCACAGAATCCAACTTCTTTTTTCCAACTTAGCTTTTTCCTGTCATTCTCAACTGTGCATTAACCCTGCGTTTTGAGCCTTTCTTTGGACTGGTAATGTTTAAAGTAGCTGCATCTTCTTTAGAAGATTCTGAGTTGTTTTCATTGCTGGTTGTAGAATTACTTTCAGATGGTTGAAAACTGCTGGCTGCGCCAAAATAAGATTTTTCCCTTGTTACTGGGTTGTCATTGCTCACCAAGTCTGCAGAAGAAAATTATTAACAGTTTTGATTATTTTTAATTTACATTTTAAAGCATCCATTAACATTTTCTTACTATCATCTTCTTGAATTGGCATAGAAGCTACTACCACTGATCCAGGAGTGAAAAGCCCATTTGTTAGTTCAACTTCCATCATGTAACTGACATTCTCTGTATTGTAATTTTTTGGTAACTGAATTGTGTTTGCATTGTAGAAGCTCCAAACTTTGAAATGGAAGTAATTATACTTCCGTTTTTAAAGCCTTGGTTCAAAAAAGCTTATTAATATCAGGGAAAGAGCACAGGAAAATATCAAAATGAAAATGGCTTAAGCAAATAAAGCAAATGTTTTAATACTATGAAAAAGGGCAATTTTTTTTTGTTTACTTTCTTTAAAAATAACACTATGATCCAAAAATAATTCTTATTTTTTTTAAAAAAATTATTATTGTACTTAACTTGTTAATTTTCCTTAAAAAAGCATATTATTGATATGACTAGCTTTATTTTAAAAAAATGAAACTTGAAATTTGCAGCCTTCCATTCTATGATTTTTTTTAAAATTAAAAGGTTTTTTAATAAGTAATTTAAAAAAAACTGTAATAAAATGATGCAAAGCTTATGAAGAGAATAGGTTTTAGTTTTCATTTTTTCCAATACTGGTAAAGTGTTAAGAGTCGTATAAATCAGGGAGAAGAGGTTTGGTGGAAACAAGTTTGCAGAAAGCGAATCTAGTTTCATCAAACCTCAACTGCTGTTTTTACCGAAAGGCCTAACAAGTTTATTTAGATAAAATAGACAATAAACTAATGTAATACAGCATATGAATATACTCGTATTTTTGTTTTTTCTGCAGTGATGGAAAACGATTTAATAGAAGAAAAAATGAATTTCGTGTTGAAACCGTTGCTCCAGCAAATGGCAACGGCCGAGGCTGTTATTGAGATGTGGATCCAAGACGACGTTATGGCTTTAATGCCGAAAGCCAATACTTTAGGTCATTCTCAACTTTGCGATGAAATAATTAAAATGAGGGAAAAAGTGCGGAATATTCAACTGCCAGAACCATTGAAAGACGTGATTTCAGCAGCCTCTAAGCCCATAGGTAAACAGATTTATCAGTGGTATGAATACCTTGACCGTGAATTTGGTGTAGAGCAAATAAACGCCATAGGAACTTTGCTGGAAGCCACAAGGAACCATCGACAAGAAGAAGAGCGTTCTAGTTTTGCTAAGAGACCAACGTTTAGCTCTTTAAAAGCACTACAAGTTGGCTTGCACTTATTGTTTAACTGAACAAATCAACGATTTGATGAACGATATCCTGGAAGGGCAAATACTGGATTTCGACTACATTGCACAAAGTAGACGACAAAAGTTAGTGAGATTTTGAACATGCTGTTGTTACATGCAGGTCCTCAATCTTTCTATTTTTTCTACCTTCTTTCTTAGTATGACTCATCATATGAATCATTCTATTTTAATTAAATACCATATATTTTAATCGCAGTATGTTAGCATGTTTTACATATCGCGATTTTTGAATTATACATACGCCAGCTCTAGCCAGCTGAAAGCTCTTTGATTTTTAATGTTGATTAGCGGTCACTCATTTCTAAGTTGTTTATTTGTGTTTTAAATTTCGCCTAAAGCTATAACTGGTTTTAACCGTTTTAAACTATAAGAGGCTGGTTGCCATGACAACCGTACCTCGAAAAGTACAAAATCTGATAAGGGCCACCACAAATAAATAAACAAATAAAACTTAATAATTTAATAACTCTCCTAACACTTGGATGGCAGTAATATAATGTAACCCATTTTTCTTAACTTTCTCTCCTCTTTAAATTGATATAAAATACTTAATTATAGGCTGTTATTAACCCATATTGCTGATATAAGTTATCTTTACACATTTAATTTATTTAATTATTTTATTGACTTTGATGACTATGAATGGTCAATATAATATACTGAATTCTCATTTTTATTGAAATTTTATGTTTTTTCAATGATTTAATCAGGGTTATAAGTGCCAAATCGCGTACGGCACTTACGTTCGTCGCACGGCTGTAAGTGCCATTGTTTCGCACTGTACTTACATCCTTTTATGATTGCCGTAATTTATGTTTATGTTTTATGTTATTTTATGGTGAAGGGTTGTTTAATTATGCTATTTTTATGGTTTATTGGTAAGAATATGTATTTAATTAAGAAAATTATTTTATTTAACTTTTTTTTATATTTTTTACCATGATGACTCAGAGAAATTTCCACTATATCCCAATCTGGCAAACAGTCCATCTTGATATCCCCTGATGGACCTAAGATAAATCTATGATTTCTCAAGACCAGAATGAATGCTCAGATTTGAGTATAAATGGAGGACCATTTCTCAGTTCTCAACACTTCAGTTTTTACTCAGCTTACTTGCTCATACAAGTGTATGAGCTCTCGAGTTCTCTCAAAGTTGTGAGCCTCGTATACCGAATTTTGCCCAGTATTTTTCATGAGTATTTTGAACCAAGAAGCCTATTTTGACTTATATAATATTTGCCTAGCTTTTGCTACAGTTTAAATGTTAGTGTTAATGAATTAATTTTATTTAATTATTTTTAACAAACTTTTGACTGTTATTGGTATTCTACTGAATTAATGTATTTTAATACTAATAACTAATTTTGTATTTTCGACTTGTGATATTTTCGATCAATTAAAATTTATTTAATCAATTAAATAAATTCCTCCAAATCTATTTATATTTAAATCCTGGCGTTTTCTACAATGAAGTTTATTATTGCTGTTTGGCTGTTGTGAGTATACTAAGATAAGCTAATTAACATTAATTTACTGTACTATGTTCACCCTATTTATGTATAGGATAATTTATCTAAAAATTATTATTATTATTATTATTTTCAACCTAGTTAGGCTTATTGTCACTCATACAAGCACTTCCCAATATTTCTAATTAATCGTTTGGCCGTTAGGCTTATCTTTTATTTATTATTATTACATCAGCTTAAACTGGCATCTTCATTCGTATTTGTAGCAGTAGCTGATATTATTCTCATTTGTATACTGATATTTATCTTAGCTGACCTATATTAATTCTGTATTTTAAACCACTTAAATCCTTAAACATTATCTCCTAGATAAAATCAATTTAGTCAATGGTATAACAGTTTGCGGTCCTTAAATGAATAAGAACCTGAATCAATTTTAATTAATTATTTCCACTAATTAACTTAACTTTATACGACCCAAAACACAATGCAACCCAACTTAATTAGCCCTCCCTTTACTACGCAGTATTCCTGCCCTTAAATTATTTCGAACTCTTTATCAATCGTAATGATATTTATGTATTTATTATTATTATTATTAATTTAAACTATCCTTGTCTTTATTTAAATACTTGTGGATTTTAATATAACCACCCCACCTGTACGTAACACTATTTAACCGGTGAAATGAACAAGCTGAAGACAAGAATGCAGGCAGTGGGTCATGTAACTCCCGGGTTATACGCCTTTGAATCCGCCATATTAAGTGCCAATTCAGTGGCCGCCAAACATGTATTCGAGCACATTTTAAACCTCGCAGAAAAAAAGAGGATTGTATGTTATTCACAAAGATTAAGTAGGGATTCATTGGATAGTTTCACTCCTGTGTTCTGTGCTCTCTCTGATGGACCACACTCAACAAATGAATATATTCGAGAACCAGGCTAAAGAGATGCTCGGAGGTCTTTTACTTTGGCCCTACCAAAGTTTGTTTGTAGAAACGGCGAAACGAATGTGGAGATTTATTGATAAAGATAGTTTCAACTTTTCACTGGATGACATTTTTCGGAAAATTGACCACAGTTGCAAAATTTCCGTTTTTCGAGATACATGTATTTATTGTCAGTTTTGGAAGTTAAGTAGCGTCGAGTATAGAAAGTACATCCTGGATGATGGATTTTTTAGTAATATTGTACTTTTGAAAGCGGGAGAAGAAGACATCTGTAGGATGATTTTGACCGAGGTCAATGCTGAGAACATGTAATGTATACTGCGCAGCAGAGTTCTAACGATGTGTTTCTACACGGAAATAATTAAGCATGAGAAATGGAATATGCTCAAGTTTTTCTTCAAAGAGTTCGGGCCTACCAAAAATACGGTAGTTGAGAATTGGAGTGGTTTTTGCTCTTTAAAATGAGATATTAAACATAAAAATATTCGTTTTTTTAACTGTGTAGTGATCAAAAATGTGTGTGACAAAATAATGGAATATTGAATTTCATGTGACAAAATAATGGAATAATTTTATTAATGCTGTAATCATCTACTTTAACCATTGCAAATGTTTTAAATTTTATTAAAATCAATAACAGTAACTATTAATATGGCCTCTGGCCTCAATTACTGCTTGAATTCTTCTTAGCATTAAAAATATTACAGCGGGTAAGAAAAAAGTATTGGCGATGCCTGTTTTTTAAGCAGAAAACGAAAAAAACATAATTAATTCCAAATTAAAATATACAACACATAAAATAGATTATAAAAACTCATCTTAAACTTTGAACTAATTTGAATGAGCGGTTTTTAAATAAACTCAAAAAAAACAAAAAGTAAACAAACAAAAAAGTATTGACTTGCTGAAAAATAAACCTTCTTCTAGTAAAAAAATATTTGGCAAAAAATTTTTTTATGGCGCAACATATTCCTATGTGTTATGGCAATCATGGTGCCATGAAAATTTCCCAAAAATGCTGGCGTAAAAGTGCAGGTAGTCTAACATAGAGTACTTCAAAACTATTACACCTCTACCTCTATGTTAAACTCAATTGAACATCAATTATGATTTTTATTTTTGACTACCTGCACTTTTACGCCAGCATTTTGGGAAATTTTCATGGCACCATGATTGCCATAACAGGACCGCTAGCGGGTGTCCAACGTGTAGTTTCGCTCTCGATATGGCTAGTATTTTTTCGAGATTTTAAAAAATAAATTTTGTGGTGTGGCGGTTTTGTTAATATTTGGTAGCTGTATGAGTGTTTCGTGCTCATTTTGTGACATTCAATATTCCATTATTTTGTCACACACATTTTTGATCACTACGCAGTTAAAAAAAACGATTATTTTTATGTTTAATATCTCATTTTAAAGGGCAAAAACCACTGAATTTAAATATGTTAGAGTCATTATTCTGTGATTATTATTTTAAAAGTTATTGCAGTTAAATGTGGAAAATGAAAACAGCTTATACGATTATTCCATTATTTTGGCGCGCAGCTGTATATGAATTTTAATTTAGACACCAATCCCAAAAAGATGTTTATTTAATTTCCAACTCCCCCCCCCCCAAACTTCTCCCCTCCCCCCGTACAAAAATTGAAAAGAAATAGCAAAACAGTACTGTGTAAATGCGTAGAAATATACTCCAGTTTATAATAAAGACATTTTGTGTGACATTAAAAAACCGGTAACTTATTTTTTTATAAAAAAAATTAATGTGGTGGTAGTTTACGAAATAAATTTTTAATGTTAAAACAAAATAAAGTGGATCGCCTATATTAGCCATTAATCCGTCCCAAAGGAATTGGCAAAAAACAGCAGTTTGATTCGTACCCAGCTTTTTTTGTTTTGCGTACTTTTCGCAACTTGAAGAAAAAAATAAATTATCCCAGAAATAATTGCAAATGCATTTTAATAACTTATTATTATACAATATATGATTTTTTTAATACATAGTACATTCATGTACACTTTTAAAAATTAATACTGTATTGGGGTACCTGTAAGTGTTCCGTAAAGAGTTAAAGCATTGACCATCACCAGTTAGTGCGTAGCCCTTTCTGGTAAAGGGGATTGGAACCAAGATCATGCGATCCCTGGTTAAAAATACGGACATCGCTTCCTGATCTTTTACAAAATTGTTTTATTCATTTTAAGCCATTCTAATTTTGAAAATAAAATTTAAAAAAAATAAACAAGTGACCTAGGAGCACCATCCCTACTTGTAAAGTCAAATTACTGGTGGCCTTCCTGGTCAGGGTAAATGTTAATTCATTTAGTTTTACCTGCAATTTGATTTTGTTTTACTTTTTTCGGTTGGACCAGAAGGGCCACTGACGTCATTCAAACGATGTTTTCGAAAGACGTCATTCAAATGAACAAGAAAATCTTATTAATTATAAATTATGATTACATTATTGGTTTAGGTTAGGTTAGACCAAAATTACCTATACTGTAGCTTAAACTTCTGTTATTGATTTATTGTTAGGTTGGGCCAAAATGACCCGGCGTTTTTTATCTCGGTCAAATTTACACTTGGCGTTTTTTTTTCGGCGGAGGAAAAAAGCGCAGTTGAACGGTTTCTTGAGTTCGATGAGTGGTACGTGCCCCATCTTAAAAAATAAAAAATCTGAGATTGGTTTCATGTCTGGAAGAAGTTTCTTGGTCAACAGTTCATCTCTGTAATATTTTTATTCTTTTTCAACGAGATGGGGCACCCGCTCATTGAGCTCGAGAAACTGCTGATCTGCTTCAACGTGAAACTCGAAGAAACAGCATGTAAGACTTGTAGCTTGTGTGAGGGCCAATTGTGGACATTTCGGGCACATTCTATAATTTTTTATAATTTGTTTATGTTCCTACACTATTATTCTCTGTAAGTACCAAATTTCATTTCAATCCAATCATTTTTCACAAAATTCTGATTTATTTTCTTAGGGCTTGGTTTTTTTTTTTGGTACACAGTGTACATCTTACCTAAAAGAGAATATAGGGTCGGATTAAAATTTACTCCCAATCTACTGCAAAACACATGATATCTTAGTTAATAAAAATCACTTTGTTTTAACAGTTTGCAAATACTATTTTTTGGACATTTTGTTTCAGCGAAATTTAATTCTTGATATAAACATCTTGAATATAAAACAGGTATTATAATAGAAAACCATTATTCACTGGAAAGTATTGTTAAAGATGAATTTGAGAAGGAGCTTTAAGAGAAACTATAGTTAGGGCGCGTTCACATGGTGACAAGTAGACGCGCCAGTCGATGGGTACAGTGACTGTCAGCTGAAACTGACCTCATAAAAATAGATGAGGCAAGTAACTGGTATGTCAGCTACTGTACTTTGACGTTTACACGGTGCCAGTTGAGTAGCATTACAGTTGCATGTTGATGGAACAAGGCAACCGTCATCTGCTCATTTTCTCATTTGAATAGGCGAATTCGAAAATGTGGAGGCTGCCATTAAAAACAATATTTTTTGTTTTCAATGGCAGCCTCCACATTTCTATTGCGGCCCAAGAGGTTACATTAAGGAATTAAAAGGTTTTTTGTTTACAAAAATAATTTATTTGAGTCATTTGGGCCAATATACAATTTAAAGCTCATCACACTTTTGAAAAATGGCAGTGCGACCGAGTTGATGGTCTGAGTCAGAAAATTTAAAATTATAGAACTTAATAAGGATCAACAAAATCTATGGGATGTATTTCATCCCAACTACAAAAATAGAGATATGAGAAAATTATCACTTCAATTTATTGCCAGTGAAATGAAAGTGATAAACTTGCTAAACCTGATAAACAACGACAAAGATGCTTATAAAATTGAATCAAAAAAAATATAACGAAAATTATTTTATTAATAAGTATGAAAACTAACTTACAGTATTTGTATTGGCTGTGAAAACAACTTACCTAATAAATATTAAAATGTCATTAAATTTGCTCTATCAGTATTGGTTTGTTTTTCTAAAAAAATTAATAAGTACTGGGCAAACATTATTATATTACACCGCCTGTATTTTGCGATAACCAAGTGAGCAGGTGCGAAGTAGACCGTGGCGCCACCTAGTGGGTTTACCTCGTAAAATGACCACGTTTTTCTTTGAGTTTGCATACCAGTTGAATCTATATATCTTGCTACGACTAAGGTAGAGGGTGCCCCAGCACACCCACTATTGACTATGACTAGGAAAGAGAATGCACTGGCACAGCCACTATTGACTATGACTAGGGTAGAGGGTGCACTGGCACAACTTCTATTGACTACGACTATAGGAGAGGGTGCACAGGCACACCCACTATTGACTACAACTAGGGTAAAGGGTGCACCAGCACACTCACTATTGACTATGACTAGGGTAGAGGGTGCACCGGCACAACCATTATTGACAATGGCTATTAAAGAGGGTGCACTGACACACTTACTATTGACTACAACTAGGATAGAGGGTACACCGGCACACCCATCATTGGCTAAGACCAGGAAAGGGGTGCACCGGCACAATCTTAAATTATTTTTTAAAGTTAATCTTTTTAACTGAGGAGTAACTGCGAAAAGAAATGACGAAAATTATGACATTTGACGCGTTTTGACGCGTTCATCGTCATACTGAAAATTGACACTTAAATGTGACACTTACATGTCCCACTTGCAACTTACATTGAATGTTGCCCCTTCTAAAGGGTCAACCTTAACATTTACAACCTTTCCTACACTTACGCTTACACTGTACTCCTAACTTTCCTTTCTTAGTATATTAATAGTTTATAATACAATAGATTATGTATTTATTATTTTGTAGGGGATTTACACTGCTGCCTTACTGCATGCAGTACCCTTTTTTATTATTGTATTTATGGGGGAAAACATAAATTAAACCTTAAACTTTAAGACAGCGCAATTTGAACATGCAGATTCTCAGAAACATAGGTGTTGGCAAGAAGAGTATGGAGAGTAGAGCAATGGACGCAGTTCATGAAGTCATAGACACCTTAAGTCAAGCCGACGGAAAAATACAATGCATGGAATCCGTGTTTTTTGGTCCAATTCTTAAAACCAACTGGAATTTAGTATCAGGTTAATTAATGAGCAAAAATATATAGAAATCCATTGGGAAAATATTAAATAACGAAAATTTAGGAAGTGAGGAACAATCTTTAGCTGAATTGAAAGAATTTGAATATTTAGTAACATATATTTTTGATGTGTTATCTAAGGCTAAACCCGTCAATAATTTCCCATGGTTGCGGTTTATTCCACCCAATGGGTTCGGACACTGGAAAAGTTTGCGGAAAAACAAACGAGTTCTTTCCTACCTAAAGAATGTCGTCGATCAACACGTGAGTCAATGGGATGAAGGAAAATTAGACGACTTTATTGATTATTACCTAGTTGAAATTAATAAACATAAAATAGAAACCGGAAACAAAGAAGCTCCATTTAATGGTAAGATTTTAAAATAATTATGAAAAACTAAATAAAATAACAAAATTTTTTTTTTTATAAAAAATAATTCAGCTGATTCAATTATTTACACTTTGTACGACTTGTTTTTGGCTAGAGTGGACACAACGAATGTAACCTGAAATTGGAGCTTTTTTCTTTTATCTATGAATCTCTCAATCCAGAAAAAGGCACAGAATGAGCTAGATGAGGTGGTAGGAAGACATCGTCTGCCTAACATGAGCGACATTCCCAGACTTCAATATCTGGAAGCCTTCATCATGGAGATTCATCGAATAGCGTCTATAGCACCACTCGCTCTTCTACATAGAACAACGGAAACAGTCAACTTCTTGGGGCACATGATTCCGAAAAACACCACAGTCCTTCAGAATATTTTCGCAGTGCATAAAGACCCTGAGCTATGGGATGAACCGGATGTGTTCAAACCGGAAAGATTTCTCAACCCAAACAAAGTGGCTAAAGCGCCACCTTATTTGATGCTTTTTTCCATAGGTAGAGTATATTCTACAGTTTTTTTTTGTTTGTTACTGTTCTATATACTCGTATTATATTTTATTTCGAATTAGGACCTCGTATTTGCCCAGGACAATCATTAGCCGAAATGGAACTGAGACTCTACATCCCATGTCTCCTCCATCTGTTCACTTTTTCACTCCCTCAGGACTGCCCTTTGCCCTCGTTAGAACCCATTATGGGTCTAACCATTAAACCCAAACCATACTCGCTTCTTATTACCAAAAGAAAAGATTAATATTAAATTAAATATTTAATATATATTTAAAAATAGCGTTTTGGTGCCTCAGCTGTTATCGATTTACTTGCAAAGTTAACCTTTATGTTTATATCCTTTGACCAGGAAGAAAACTCTTCACCAACATATCGTAAAGATAAAATTAACAATAAAATACACCAAAACCCGTTTTATTTTCTCGTAGGTGGTACATTCTTTTAAAGTTTTGCTCATTGAAGGATCGTGATAAAAAAAAATGGATTATTTTGTAAAGAAAACATTGTTTATTTGTGCGCAATTTTAAAAATTCGTATCAGCCATGTTAATTATTAAGGGTTTACTGTAAATTAAATGACATTTTTCTTATATTTTAATATTATTTTTTGTCTTGTAGACATAAATTACTTTGTCATGTTTGCACAGAGTCCTCTTCCATGTCCAAAGTTACAAAATAAAGGCATCCCCATAAGGATACAAATCAGACTTCAAGATTGTAAGCAGTTTTTAGTATTCGTTTCGATAATTAATTAAATTTGGTTTTGAGCAATGATCAGTTTTGCTGAGAGTGTGAGAGGTGGAATTTAAAATGTAATCATCTCTTTTAAATTTTAAACTCTTTTTATAGCGTAATAAACCTATTTATTTCTTGTATTACCGGGTCTAATTTTTTTTAGTTTCAATTTTTCAATATTTTTTTGGTTTAGAATCTCTTAATAATACTTTAAAATCATCACAGATTTACTTGCATTGATGTTCTGATAATTTACGGATTTTGAGACAATTCACCAGCACTTGTTGTTTTTTTGTTTTTGTTTTAAGTATCTTAATATGTTGCTTTTTTTTTGATTTAAAGTGGCTCCAAAGTGTGATGAATATCGATTTTGCGACGAATATCTAACAAGTAAAAACAAGGCAAAAGCATTGGAGTTACACTATAGTTACCTAACTATAGTGGCTAGAAGCATAGCAAGTATCGACACTTCCTATCTCCTCCATAGTAAAGTAAAATTTAGTTATGATATGCGCTCTCAAGGCCCAGGGGGCGCTGGCGCAGAAGTTTACTGGGGTTTTGTTATAACACTATAGCAAACTGCGGGTGGTATGGCTTTTAAAACCTAGGTTTAAAGCAGTTTAAAATTGAAAACGCAATAAATTTTGTAAATTTAACATTTCAAAAATAATTACCTTTTTTAAAAAAATAAAAATTGCTTGGAATCATATTAAAGCTTTAATTCTTATAATTTTGAGACTTGATTTGAATTTTTCATTTAAATTATCGATAAAATTAAGTTATTTCTTGTATCCTTGGTTAAAGCTTCTTCAATTGCTAGTAAAAAGCGTCGGACAAACCACCTGGTGACTGGTTTCTGTAACTTGTTCAAAATCTGAGGAGTGTCGCTACTTGTATCTCTACTTGCTATGCTAGAAGCAAAAAGGCTTTGCTAGAAGGGACTACTAGTAGTATAGTACAGTAGCTAGAACTCTGACTAGTGTAGCATTCGCCTATACTTTAACATTACGAGAAATGAGTACGCCGCTGACCCCCGCCGCTATGTTTTTTAATGGCGCTGCAGTAGAACTCCATTCCTGGAGAGCATGATCAGCTGTATACTGCTACGGCTATTTCTATTGTTATTGGTGACAAAATCCGCGACTTATTTCTTTAATTTGTTTTAAAATCAAATTTAAATTAATTTCTGGACAATCTAAGGTATGTAAATGATTTTGATTATTTTAATTTGCTTACAAAACATAAGTTAATTATGTTATTTTGATGTTAAGCACAGACGCACGGACATGTAAGCATTAACACTGGCTTTTAAATGCTGAACAGCTGAGTTTTGATTGCAAAATAAAAATATTGTGATTTTTAATACAATTTATAAAAGTAACACTTTTATTTCCAAACAAAAAACAATACAGTAATAATATTTTTTTTTATTTTATTATCCTATACTCCAGGAAATAGAGACAACAGCTAATGTTAATTTTGCAAAAGTTGGGGGTTGTTCTAATTTTTTGGTATGTTCTATAGGATGGGGCCCTAGGAAAAAATCCAAGTTTTCGACCTTTTCAACCTTGTGCTCGCGTCCCGGGGCGCGAAAAACATCGAAAATTTCATTCATTTTTTAGTTTTTTTGGTATATCTCAGTATGAGTACTTTATAGAGATTTAACATATAGGATTAAAATTGTAGAGGGCTAAACGGGCTAAAATTTATTTATTAAAACTTTTTTTCTCGGACTAATACCAAGGCCGCTGCGCTACTTTAAATTTGGGTAATAGTTCGAAAAAATACAAATGTTTTGCATTTTGGCACTTTTTAGTAACATTAACGTTTCTACCATACTGCAAATATAATTAAAAAGGTAAATGGTATTAGTAAAATATTTAGAATTAATAAAAAATGCCAAAATTCAAAAAAAAATTGTATTTAAATTTTGAAATGTCATCCAAATTTGAATTAGCGTAGCGTCTTTGCTATTGGTCCTGGAAAATAATTTTTATTAAATAAAATTTAGGCAATTTAGTTTTCTACAACTTTAATCGAAAGTGTTTATTCTCTAAAAAGTACACATACGAAGTTATAGTGCAAAAACTAAAAAAATAACGAAATTTTTGACGTTTTTTGCGCCCCGGGACGCGAGCACAAGGTTGAGAAGGTCGAAAACTTGGATTTTTTCCTATAGAACATACCAAAAAATTAGAATTACCCCACGAAATTCATAACAAAATTCTTTATTTCCTGGAGTACTAGTAATTAAAGAATAATTATAATATTTACAATAATACATACCGGTATATCAAAATAAAGTGAAGTGTTGCCATAGAGGCGCCTTACAAACTGAAAGAAGGCTATAATCGCAAAAGAAAAAAATATATTGTGATTTTTAAAACGATTAATAAAAGTAACACTTTTTTATTTCCAAAAATAAAATAAAAAATTTCTCGTTTTTAAGTGCTTTTTTAAAAAACAATACAGTAATCTTATTTTTAAAAGATAATAAAAGTTAAATTTTTAATTGTTTATTGTATTTTTTTATACAGTATATAAAAAAAAAAAGTTAAGGTTAAAAAGATTTTTTAACGGCGAAATGTAAAGTTTTTTTTTTAAGTTTTTGTAATAATACTCATTTAGAGGCATTTACAGTATTTTCGATTTATTTTATTCATGCGGTAATATTAAAATTTTATTTTCTATTTTTATAAATACTTAATGCGGCCACCCTTTTGCAGTGCAGGCCCCATCAAAAAGGGACTTCTTCATAGGCATTTAAAAGCATATTAAGACAATCCACTTTCTTGAAGCTGTTAAACGAGTGTCACGTGCGAGATGCACGTGCGTCTTTTATATATATGTATGTTATGTTATTCGGAGGTCATTCGACGGGGTGACTCCGAGAGGAAGAGACAGGTTAATAAATAAGTTAAAGTTATTTATTTGTATTCGTATTTAATTAATAGTAAAACATTAATAACAAATACGACACAAATCTGGCGACAAGGATGAGATCCTCTTAGAAATCATCAATTCGGAAGAAAATCAAAATCTAATTTTGGGAGTTCGTAAGAATAACAAAATTCAGATATTGAGGGTAAATATGTCTGATTCAATAATTTTACTTGTTTAATTAAAATTTAGGATTAGAATAAGTTTTCTGGTTAAATTAAGATATTAATTAAAGTTCTAGCTAAATTTTGAGTAGTTTAAAGTGAAATTAGGAATTAGAATTTGTCCGTTACGTTCGAATTTTAGAATGTTTTAATTTCTGAAAAAATAATTGAAGTTTATTAATAAGTTTGAAGTTAAATAAATTATTAAAGTTAGAAATTTAGAAATTTGGTACATGAAATCTCGAATTGTAAGTTTTAGAATTCTGTTGCAATTGATATGGATGATTGTGTTAAATTTCATCTGTATAATTATATTTAATTATTTTGTGATTATTTTGATTAATTTCTAAAATTTTAATCGTTAAATTTAATCAGAGATTGATGTTCTAAAATTGGAACAAGGTTAAATATGTTTTTTGCGTTTCGATTGTGGATGTTGATTTTAATTACTTGGTATTATTTGTGAGTAATAATAAATAATAATCGTCAAGTTGAATTTTTGGATAGATAATTTAGAAAGTTAGGAAGAAATTTGAGCTCATTGGGTTAACGGTTGAAATTAGAACGTTTAAAAATTTCGAACACTAGCGCTAGTTCACTGTCTTCAATTGACACTTCGAAATCTACTCCGATTATAAATAACTACGATCCTTTTATTGTTCTACGATCGGGAATTAAGAATACTGTTAAGTGGACTCCGAGATGGCATAAGAATAAAAGAAAGAAAATGACTGATTCAAATGCACAACTGTCAACGTCAACGGCGGGAGAGGAGCCAATATTAATAGTTAACGACCCGATAATTGAAATACCAGTAATAAATCCGATTATTGAAGCAACGGAAGTGCCGACAATTGTACCACAGGCTACGGAAATAAACGCCGCTAATATTAATGCGCAAGTAACAAACGCGAACGTTCCACAGATTACGAATAACAATATTACAGTACAACCGGTTACGAATATGAATGCGCAGCCGAGCACGAATGCTAATTTACAAAATAATAATAACTCGAATCAAGGTATAACGCAGAATGCAGTAATTAGTCAGAACTCAAATGTTAACGCAGATCCAACACAGGCAGTGTCAGTTGCACAACTATGGCAAGCGATAGAGGCGTTAAAAGATAACATGAGTCAGAATGCAATTGCAAGTAATGCGAGTAATATACCGCGACTGGGGGCAAGTTGGAATAATTACCAAATGCCATATACACATTTTGTACAGCTATTGGGAAGCTTGCAAATGGCAGCGGGTTCCTACTTTGTTCCATTACAAAATAACGTTCGAAATTTTAATAGTCAACAATCAAGAGACCAATTGCCAGCGGATCCAGACATGAAGCGTTGGAGGGAAAATATCATAACATTTGCGGCGACACCGGAAGAGGATATTTTTTCTTGGATGGATAATTATGAACAGTTATGCAGTCACTGGGCGCTAAATGAGGGAGACATGAGTTTAAGAATCGATAGACATTTCATGGGAGCGGCTAAGTCATGGATGAAGTATATGAAGAGAGCTGACGCCATACCACAGAAATGGTCAGATTTTCGGTTTCTCATTCTTCAAAAGTTTGCACCAGATCCAACACAAATGGATGCGGCAACACGATTAAAAATATGAAACAACGTAAGGGAGAATCGGCAGAGAGCTTTATTTACGAATTTTTAGACCTAAATCAAATTGCGAAAAAATATAATTCCGAGGAGGACATTATGGAGGCAATTGCTAGAGGATTACACTTCGGTTATAATGATCCAGCGCCCGTACATCATCTGAATCGCTCCATTAGACAAATGGTGAGTTATTGTAAGTTAAAAGAGAGCAATAACCCCGAAATAATGATTGGATTGGATCGAAATAAATTAAATATATTTACGAGACCATGGCCAAATGTTAACAATATCCAACAACAGGATCAAGAAACAGGAGATGATCAGACTGAAGGAATGGTAGGGGCGATAGCGATGGCTAAACAGCAGAATAAATCAAAAAAGGGCGAGTGTTATTGTTGCAGATCGACGGAACACTGGAGATATAAGTGCCCGCACTGGTTGAAAATTAAGAAGGAATCGAAAACCGGAAAAAGTGAAGAAACAAACACAGAAAATAAACCATGGAAATTCGGTAAGGGTAAAAATCAACAACGTACAGACACGTCAAATTCAGAAATAGAACAACTCAAACAACAATTAGCATTATTAAGTCAGCAACTCCAAAACATGATAACGCAGGAATCGACTCAAGATGACATTTACAATCAACGTCAAACGCATATGTCCATACCAGGAAGTGGTGGGAATTTAAATATGATTGGAGCGATAGTAAATAAGAGCGATTCGAGGTTGTTAGGAAAATTATTAATTTTTAAAGGAAAGTTGAATGACAATAATTGTGATTTTTTGGTTGATCACGGTGCAATTTTGACGTTTGTTCATCAAAGAATGCTAACAAAAATTGACAAAATCCGACCAGTGGTAGGAAGAGTAGCATTCGGAACAGTGACGAATGAAAAGTTGATACCGATAGGAGTGGCCTTATTTAATTTGACAGTAGGGGAGAACACCTGGCCAGTAGAAGCATTTATCGCGCAAAAATTACCACATGACATTATTCTGGGAAGCAATTGGCTAAGGGACAACAAAGCTATTTGTGATAGTGAACGGAATGAGTTAATAGTAGTGCATCCAAAAACTAAAAGAGAAGTAATTTGGGTATCAGTTAACTGCGGTACGAGACCCGAGAATTATCCGAACATAAGCGTAATTACGTTACATGATGAATACGAGGAAGAATTAGACGGATCACGCTTCAGTTTCGAATGTGAAAGTGATATTACAGCGATCGGATTAGACTATTCATATTTAGATAGCTACTACGGTTCGTGGGAAAACGAAAATAATGTAGACAAAGATGATGATTATGAATTTGATCTTCCAATAAACTGTATTCAGGCATCATCGAGAGAACCACGGATAACATTGAATGTACCATATTACAAAAGTTCGGAAAAATATGTCGCGAATATTACCAAAGTAAATGCGCCCGAAAAACAAAATGAAAATATCGAACCAAAAGATAAATGGACGGATTTAATAGAAAGATCAATAGATAAAGAACTACCTGAACATTTCAAACAAGAACTAAGAAAGGTGTTACGAGACTATTTGCCTTTAATTGAAGAGTTCGATGCAGAGTCCGAGCTAATGTCAATTAATAAAGAACCGATTTACCATAAAATAAACACGGGTGATGCGTTGCCAACAGTTAAATCATCAAAAGCTTACAGCAAATCTGAGAAACTAGAGATACAACGACATATTGATAAATATTTAACTCGCGGTATTATAATTCCTTCAGTATCACCGTGGCATGCGCCGGTAGTACTAGCGCTGAAAAAAGATTTTGACACTCGATTTTGTATTGATTATCGTGCGCTTAACGCTGTGACTTGGAAAGACGCATATCCGATGCCTAGATTTGACGACGTTATTAGTCAATTATCAGGGCAAGCGTATTTCAGTGCGTTGGATTTCAGAGAAGGATACCATCAAATGGTGATAGCTCCAAATGATCAAGAAAAAACAGCATTCAGCAGTGGTGGAGGGCTATATCATTGGCGTCGAATGCCTTTTTGGTTTAGTAAATGCGCCTGCTTTGTTTCAGATTGGTAGATCGAATTTTAGGAAGTTTAAAAGGTACCATCTGTAAAGCATATTTGGACAATATACTAACATATGCGCCGACGTTTGATTAGATGATAGCTCGATTAAGGATAATATTTCAGGCTCTGTTGGACGCAAACTGTAGACCAAAGTTAGAAAAATGTAAGTTCGGAGCAAAACGAGTCAAATATCTCGGTCACATTGTAAAGAGTGAAGGGACGCAACCAGATCCCGAAAAGATAATCGTAATTCAACAATGGGAAACACCGGTAAACGTTCGGGAAATGGGGCAATTTTTGGGGTTTGTGTCGTATTATCAACAGTATATCCGGAATTTTTCAAAAGTAGTGTTTCCGTTATTAAAACATTATCAGAAATGATGGACAGATTGTGTTATCGAAAGACGAAATTCAGACATTTTATTATGGCGCCAATTTTGGGAGTGCCAAACGACGATGATCCGTTAGTGCTTTTTACGGATGCATCAAACATGGACTCGGAGCGATTTTAGCACAAGGTAATGATCCAAAGTCACAAACGGTATTAACGTATGCGAGTAGAGCTTTGACGCCAGCAGAACAGAAAAATAGCACTACGGATCGAGAGTGTTTAGCAGTAGTGTGGGCAACAAAGAAATTGAGAAAGTATCTAATAGGAAAACCGTTTTTGTTGGTAACGGATCATTCCGCATTAAAACAACTGATTGAGAACAAAGAACCACAAGGCAAAATGTCACGCTGGGTAATGCAATTGCAAGAGTTCGATTTTAAAATTCAGCATCAACCCGGGACAGCGATTGCACATGTAGATGCGTTATCACGTATGGATTATGGCCGAAAGCGGGAAGAGGAAACAAACTCAACAATTACGGAGAGCGACATAAATTTAATAGCGCCGGATTATTTATTAAGAAATTTACCTACACTTCAAATTACGGATAATTACTGCGCTGATGTGATAAGAAAATTAAATCAGTTAGTGGGCTTGCATCGATTGCAACGATTAGATCCGAAATTAAGAGACTTTACTATTAATCCGGAAACAAAAATTTTAATGCGATTAATAATAAAGAACAATGAAGAGGAATGGGTGCCAGTAATTATTCCGAGATGTTTGATTCAAACGGTAATGTTAGAAGTACATGATAATATTATGGCGGGACACAGTGGATTATTAACAACGTATAAGAGAGCATGAGAACATTTTTGGTGGCCGAATATGTCGGAAACAATTAATGAATACATAACAACCTGCTCTGTGTGCGCACCGTATAAACCAAAGCATCCGATAAAATATACTGATTTAGAAAGAATGTTAATAACAGATTTATTTGAGCGAATAGGAATTGATTTCGTAGGACCGTTGGTGAAAACCGAAAAAGGACACCGAAATATTTTGGTCATTACGGATTATGCGACACGTTATGTGATTACATGTCCAACGGAAAACCAGAAGTCTGAAACAGTTGCTAAAATATTGTTGGAGCAAGTAATTTGCAGATTCGGAGCCCCACTTAGCATTATATCAGATTTGGGTACATCGTTTTTGGGTAAGGTAGTCGAAAATCTGTTAGCACAATTCAAGGTTAAATATCTACATACAGTAGCATATCATCCGCAGTGTAACGGATTGACGGAACGAGTTAATCAGACAATAATTCGAATGCTGTGAAAATATTGTTACAATAATGATACTTAATGGGATAAATATTTACCGTTCATGACATTAGCTTATAATACAATGGTACACTCGGTAACAAAATTTACACCTTATTTTTTAGTCCACGGAAGAGAAATTAATATTAACACGTTCATTCCGACGGAAGTAGAGGTGGTGCACTGGCACAAGATGCTAACGGAAATTAAACAGATGGCGAAAATCAATACTATGATAAATCACGACAAGGAAAATTTGTTTAGAAGAAATAAATTTTGGGAAATGCCGAAATATCAGATAAATGACGAAGTCCTGATTTATAGACCACACACAAATAGTAATATTTGTGCTAAACTCGAACCTAATTTTAAAGATGTAGGAAAAATAATTAGAAAAGTCAGAAGAAACTCGTATATCATTTTAAGATCAGATGGTGTAGAAGTGATGGAGAACAGATGTAACCTACGCCTGTTGCGCGTGCAGGAGCGTCAAAACTTCGCGCCAATTTTAGAAGAAGTAAATCCAGGATCGGATGAGTCAGAAAGGAATACTGATGACTATACGTTCAGCTGTTACTATCAATGTGGATTCGACAATAATCATAGTCAAATGATTGAGTGCATAAATCGTAATTGCCATCACAAATTCCACATTACGTGCTTAAAAACTGACGGGGAGAACGAGGAAAAATACAAATTATTTCTTGATCAGTGGATTTGCGAGGAGTGCCTGGCGAAAGGGATTGACGATTCCTACTGGCAGTAGAAGACAAACTTATTTAAAGTGTCAGGTTCTAAATTATTTGTTTATTATCTAATTTGTATTACGTTAAAATGACATTACAGGTCAAAAAGTTTAGGTGTTATTTCTATATTCCGCAACCAGTCTATCCAGAAATAATTATGGAAACTGAGAACGAAGATGAGGAGTGCAGGTTAAGCGGAAATTTATTACATACAACACGAAGTTGTAAAATGTTACGTGATATTAGGTTGCGAATGGCAGGTTTGGGTAAAGTAAAAGAAAAAAAGTTTAAAATTTTTCAATTACAAGAAGAGAGAAACTATTTCGAATCAAACGAAACCAAAAAACGAAACCAACGTTAGTCGTTGACATGTTCGGACGCATTTTTTCTTTGCTCCCGAAAGTTTTTCGTTTTTTCGTAATTACAAAGTTCAACCTTCAATTTCTCCGCGAGAAA
>JAQGAZ010002021.1:0-21519 GCA_034692225.1 Polydesmus complanatus | reverse complement strand
AATTCCACAAAAACTTCGATTTTAAGACTTCGCAATTTATATTATCGTTATTATTAATAAATGACGAGTGCCGGGTAAATTCACTATCATTCCTTTTCGTCTTATTTTGACCAATCTGCAGTATAAATATAACTATGATGACGACCTACGTGTAGTAAATAAGAATAGACTATGCACTCTAATAAATCTTGCAAATATCGACGATACATCCGTGTTAACATTTTTTTATATAAAAATAAAAATATTTCTTAAACTCTAAATTACCAATATAATTACTTTATAGCACAAATCAACAATCTAATTAGTTAAAAATTCTACGCGGTGGTCCAATAAAAAGTGCACCAAATTCTAAAATTTTGAACCTGTATATCTCTAATGTCTGATAATTATTCTGACAAAAATTTTAACCGATATTTAAAGAATTCAACCAACCATATGACTGGACAACGTAGTGCACACTTGTATAATTACTGCTCGTATACAGCATCTTAGTACATGTGCAGGTAACCGAGTCCGAGAAAGTGTTTTTCAATAATTTCAGCTTCTTATTAAAAAAAATATATACCGGTATATAAAAATTTAAATTCAAAAAATGACATTTCTCAAAAACAAAATTTCTCATGATAAAATATTTGATGGAACATTAAACCTTATTTTTTTATTGAATTTTCAAGAAATTGTTCTAAAATTATTTATGTTTTATTTTTTTAAATAAACATTTTTTATCAGTTTCTCTGTAAAATTTCACAACTTTTAACTTTTGTCAGTTGTCTTCTTAATAACCGGCGAAAAATAGAAAGCCCCGTACATCGCATATTAATAACAACACTGTATACACGATTGTACGTACAACTGCAGCAAATATTGGTTATTAAACCTCGCGTTTTGCAATGCACGTTTCCATCAAAATTGGCAAATATTATTTAATAACCGAAACTTAATTACATTTTAGCAGAACAACGTTTTTGTAATGATAGAGAATAGCAAGTTGAATAAATAACAAGTTTTAAAAAGTTTAGCGGTATTTACCTTTCCTAAAATTTATTTTCTTATTTTTATGTTATAATTATTAAACACAAAATATTATGACATTTTTTTTCTATCAATAAAAATTAATACTGTACTAAAAAATTGAATAAATCGCATCTTATAAATAAAAAATAAATTAAATAAATAAAAAGCTCAACACCGGAAAATGGTTTTTCTGCTACATTTATTTATAAACCAAGCTTAACCTTATTGTGAACACAAGTAAAGTCTTTATCTATTTCCGCATTTTTTTTTTTCGACCATTTTTTATTCGATTATCCGCTTTCCGATAAATGGTTTCGGATTTAGTTTACATTCTTCGACGATAATTTTTTTTATATAGAACCTCAATAAACAAATTAAAAAAATAGTGTTCACGAGTTTACGACTTTCGTCTTTGCTCACATTAAAATATTCTTCGATTTTACGTTTTAATCCATTTTCAAAATAATAATTATTTTAATGCAAAAAAAGCCTTCCATTAAATCTTGTTTGAGAAAATACAATCTCGTTTAGTTGAAATCTATTTTGTCGCCCGTCAAACTTTAAATCAATAATAATACTCGTAATTATCAAACCACACTAAATCTAGATTTAAAAAAAAAAAAAAAATCTCGTAGGAATGTGAGATTAACGAAACGAAAAATCTGGGTTTTCCAACCGCATCGACAAAGTCTAAATCCGATTTAGCCAATCAATCGAATCACTTAGCCCAGCGTTTTTAAACCTCATTTCCAAACAACAACTTAAGACTTCATCTAGAAATCAATGCGCCTCATCCGCCAATCACTGTCTCTTCCCATCCACTCACCAAAACCACCTCCAACCTCATTCTTCTTTAAATAAATTAGGAGCAGATTAACGGGAATCGATAAATACACACACACACACACAGTTCAAACAAATGCACAGCCCAACTGTTCTCGTTTAACAGTTGTAAATATTTAAAGGTGTTGAGTGCACTGTTCGTCTGCCACACAATCATCAACATTGCTCACCAAACGAAAGAATCAATACGCTTTCGGTTCTCAAACTACACTAACTAACGAGCCAACGCTTGCCACATAATTATGTCTAGTGAAAACTAACTTTAAAAACGTTCTCCATCTCAACCACCAAAAAAAAAAAGAATTATGTGGTACTTGGAAAGCGTTTTAGAATGCGGCAACCATTTCAGTTTTAATCTTGTTCTAGAAAGCGATTTTCATTAAGTTTAAGAAAATGGCCTTAAGCTTGATTCAGAAAGTGGTTTTAACATTAGATTAGAAAATGGCTTTAATCTTGATTTAAAATGTGCTTCTAACTTTGTTCTAGAAAGCAGTTTTAATTTTGGTTTATATGGTAATAATTTTAATCTTTACATGTAATTGGAAAGTGGTTTTAATCTTATTCCTGAAAGGAGTTAAAAGTAAAATAATAAAAAAATTATACTGTTCCAGAAAGTCTAAAAAGTAGTTTTAATCTTGATTTAGAAAGTAGTTTAATTTTTGCTTCTAAAAGTGGTTTTAATCTTGTTTCTGAAAGTAGTTTTAAACTTGTTTCTGAAAGTGGTTTTAATATTGCTAATGAAACAGGTTTTAATCTTGCTAATGAAAGTGGTTTTAATCTTGTTCCTGAAAGTAGTTTTAACTTTGACCCTAAATACGATAATTTATTACGGTTGGGTTCATCGTTTTCCCAGTTTGTCAGCCACGAACATCAAGCAATTAATTAAAAAAAAAAAATTTAATCTTAGTTTAAAAAGCAACTTTAATCTAAGTTGTTGAGCTTAGTCACTCGCAACAAAAGTAAAATTTAAAAAAACAACTCGTAAAATAATCTAGTTCCAGAATGTGGCTTAGATTTTGTTCCAGAAATTTTTGAGATTTTGATCTCCCATCTTGAAGATAGCTTTAACCGTGTTCAAAAAACAGTTTTATCTAAATCTAATTTATAGAAAACTGATCTTATTTGATAAATCCTTCCTTGACGGTGCACCAAGGCTTTACGGTAACATTACGGTATGTCGCTAAATCTTAATTTTTTAAAAAAAATCGCATACAGTGCACACTGTACGTAAAGGTCTATCGCCGTCAAACTCAAAAATGTAACTCACGGCCCTGAGTTTGAGAACGACGCTATTAAATTTAATATGAACATCTGCTGTAAAACACTTCAACAAACGCTCTCTCTCTCTCACACACACTCTCCACTCAATTTCTTATTTCAATTAAACAGTTGAAAATTATTTGCCTCAACAGCACCCAGCCCCACCCACTTTTATGTTGATAATCAGAAACGCCTTTATCCCTCTCAACCTATTTATCCAAATACTGTACATAATAGCATGTGCTGACGCTCTCAAATCTCCAGCCTCATTTACAAGGTATAAAATAATCCACGGGCACCCTATATGCCAGCCATTTGCTGTCGTCCACCAAACAAAACCTTTTTATTAATCCGCGTATTATCGTCTTATTCGGCATCGTCGTCATGAAAAGCTTTATTCTTATGGTCATCTTCAGCCTCTTATTTCAAGGTCATAATTGTTGGTTCTGGCAATTCTTATTTCGCCCTATGCCGGCGCCGAAAATCAATGCGACGACGACTAGTGGTGGCAATTGCAACAATTGTACATATCTTCCGTCTTACGCCAACGATGTCCTCGAATGCTGCCATCTATACACTTTATGCTGCACTGAAGCACGTCAGTTTCTCCTTTTTTTTATTATTATTATTATTATCATTGGTATTCACGCCTCGCTTTCACCTAATCTTAAGTTTCAAATTCAAAATTTGTTTCCTAAGAAACTTTCGCAGCTCTATTCATTAATTTTTTTTTTAATTCGATCAAATTTATTTTTATCTTTTAAAATTTAAAATTAATGTGTTTTCGATTTACTTAGTTTGGTTCAGTATTTCTTATTTAATTATTCCATATTGTTTAAAAACCTGGTTCAGTTTTAATCTTATTTTTTAATTTATTCCAAATTCAGTTCTCTAGAGGCCCTAGACAAAAAATACGTTTCGTATCCCTGGTCCCAAATATTACGAACAAAAGTAAAAAATAATACTATCATTGAAACAGTTTGGTACTGAATGGTAGAAAATGAAACAGATTTTTAAGATTATTGAGTTATGGCAACTTTTGAACAATTTAGATTTGGAAAACCAAAGCTCTATTATGCTTCTTTTAAATGTTGCAGCAGTGTTTCAACTCTTAACGAAATATATTACGCAAATATAATTATGGGAAAAACGCTCATATTATGTTTATTTTTAAAATCACAGTATTAAAAATAATGACGTCTAAGTTAGGCGGTCGTCGAGACTCCAAGCTGGTCATTGTCTACAGCTGTTATTCCAATCAGAAAATGTTAGCGATTCTCAGCCGACTCTTTTAAAATATTCTAAACGCCTGCCTGCGCTCTCATTCACATATAACCCAACTTTTTAAAAACTCATTTATATTAAAAAAATATATATATATTCCTACATCTAATTATAAATAACTTTCTCTAAAATGCTTTTTACTCAACCAAAAACGTTCGCAATTTTAAACGCGAGTGCAACGCATTTAAAAGTACTGTAGCAAAATTAATGTCAACTAGCTCGTAGAATTTCGTTACCACCGGATTTTTAAATCTAGACCGCTTTTCGTTAGGTGGACCTCGTGACATCCGCTCATACTCATCAACGTCTTTTAAGAATCTATACCTCAGCGTTATACAACTCATATTCATTTTATTTGGAGTTTTAGAGAGTAGATTTTTTTTAATTTAACTTTAATTTATGGTATTCGTAAAAAAAAAACCGTTCCGAACCGAATTAGTATCAATTTCTTTTTTAATAATGTAATTATTAAAGATTTTCTATATGTGTCATTAAAATATTTACATTATTAAAAGGCTTTAATTCAGTTGAGTACATTTTTTTGTGCATGTACGAAGCTTAATGTAGAGTTAATACCACGAAGCAAAATGTTTTAATTGAAATTCGCACTATAATAAAAAAAATAATAATTTTGGATTACAGAAAATGTGTCATGTCCATCATCAACCAACGGATTAAACAACGTGTGCTCGAATTACGGTCCATTTTGTGCAACTTCCACCAACTGTCCTATCGGAAGCAAATGTTGCCCAAATACGAACACGGCGCTAAACCCCTACAAATGCTGTTGGACGCCGTAATTAAATTCGCAAATTATTATAATCAAGCGTTATCCGCTTTTTTCTTTTGTCAAAATAATTTTAAAAAAATAGAAACTTGTAGCATTAATTACAAATAAAAATTATTACTGTATAAAAGATTTTTTTTTTTTTCATCAAAAATAACCAATTTTTTTTTTTTTTTTTTTTTTATCATTTAGTATTAAATAACTTTCCAACATTTTTCATTAAGTTACATCAAAGCAAACCCGATAGCTATTACCGGTAAACCATCAAGAAAAAAAAAATTACAACTATCTTTTTCTTTTAGATCGCTAACTTTTAACTTTAATCCAAATTTTTCTTGACATTTTTTTTCCTCCAAAAAAAAAAAAAAAAAATGCAGAAAATATATACCGTATACGGATATACCGCGGATAAAATTCCTCGAGGAAAATTGCATTTTATGAAGCTTAAATTGAAACTGGGTCGAATTATTCCGAAATAAGAATGTAATCGATATTAGTAGAGAATAAAAATCAGCATCTACTATTTCCATTATGCTTTTTTTTCCCCCGCCATTTCCACCCAGCGAGCGACAACCTTCCGCTTCGCTTATATTCCACAAAATTACTGATACACCCAAATTTAACTTTTTTTGTTCGTCATTTACTTAACTTATTTTACAATACAAAAAAAAAATCGCGTGATTTTGTTTTTTTTTAAAAGAACTTCATTATCTTAACTTAGTAAAAGCCAAGTTTCACTGAACTTCAATGCATTATTAGCTCTTTCAACCAAAAAAAAAAAAAAAAAAAGCAAATACCCGATACAAAATAAGTTGATAAAATATAATTTAATTTTGAAAGCTTTCAGATCAAAGTTAATCCTTTTTAAACATCAATTTCCATATTATTTTTGGGACTCGCCTGTTAATTTACCCCTACCGACATTAACTTTTTATAAGTTAATAATTATCGATATAACGAAGGGGCGTCTATTATAGCCGATACTCGATAACTAAGAAATTTCAATAGAGGTCAGTTAGCTAGCAGACGAAAGGCAATTTTTTTTTGTTAAGTACAGAATAGCTAATTTTTTAGTATTTAAATTTCAGGGAGAAAAGAAATTGCGCTAAAATTAAAACCCCCTAATATGCCGTTGCAAATATTCAAATCTAGATTTGAATATTCATTTGTTGTTTTGACCCCAACAAAAAATGTCTTTCTAAACGAAATCAAATTTCCAGACTAGTACCCTGTTTCCAACGGATCTTTGAAACAAATTTCAATCGATGAAACTAGCTCGACATTTTGATGTAAGCGCAAAAAAGTTTGATGAAACTAGATCCACTTTTCGCAAACCTGTTTCCACCAAACCTCTCCTTACAACTCCTTAATATTGGAAATGATAAACAAAAGTCTTTCAATAAAAGTGACGTCATTGTATTGCTTTCCTCTCAAGTTTTCAGTGGAAACACTTCTGTCAAAACCAGATTGCAGCAAGTGATTGGTCACATTGGCTCCATTAAAACCTAATTCGCGGTGGTATGCAGAATTTGAAAACATATTACATGTAGCCTACAGTTTAAGAATTCAAAATATTAAAAAAATAAACTAGATTCGCGTTCCGTTATTTATGAATGCTACATAAGCGTGTTTTTTTTTTTAGTTCTTTAAATTAAAAACTTCGACTCGTCAGTCTAAACTACGCATTAACATTTATTCTTATTTGTTATTTTTCTAATTAATTGGATTGCTTATTATTGTTTATTTGTGAAGTAACATTTTTATTAATTTCGTTTCCAAAAACGGCTACATTCCGTTTCGTAAAAAAAAAATAAGTAATAATTGGTAGTCACGTGAAAATCCCATCGAAATTAAACTAAAAACCGTTAAATTTTCTGAATTTTCCCAAAATTTAAAACTGTAATTTTTTTAAAAATAGCTGGAGATAATTAAGGCAGGGCAGGGCAGAGCAGGACCAGGCTCTAAGCCAGTGCATAAGTGGCATTGAAAGAAAGGCCCCCTAGGCCATTGCCTAATAATGGTTTGCTAATTATTGCACGTGCAGGTGACGTCATTCTGAGCAGCAAACGTCACTCCGTTTAGCGGAATTTAGGCAATTTTTCCTCCACAGGGGCCATTTACAATTTAAATTAATTTAATAACTGGTATAATGTATATCGCAACCTTAAATTTAGTCCTCGTTTTACACTGATTTCGTTTTGTTATTTTCATTTTACGCTGATTTATTTATATTATATCTGATCCTAGTTTTACATTGATCTAGTTTTGTACTTAATTTTTTATTTACACGAATCTAGTTTTATTTAGTCCTCGTTTTACGTTGATCTACTTTTTATTACAGAAAAAACTTCATTAGTTTCTCTGTAAAATGGAGCAATAATTTATAATTTTTTTTTACCATTGTAAATTTTTTTTAATAACAGGCGGTAGTTGTATAGCACTTTCTCGGACACCCGGTAGCATGCGTATGCAATATAATGTAAAATTATGCACCCCTTGTAAAAAAAACCCTCTCACGAATTAAAATACATAGCAGAGATCCTATGGTACTTCCGAATTTCCTTAACTATCTTAAATTCAATTTACTAAAAAATTACGAACATTTTTTCTTCTTTGCTTTTTTTACCGGTATAATGTATTTTTTTTATCTCGTTTCTCTTTCCAAAAAATCCGGAATGAAATTTAACATTCTTTACTCGAATGACTTTATTTGCATCATGCCCATCGACTTTTTTTTTTTTTTATAAAAAAAAAAAAAAAAAAAGAAGGAAAATTCTCACGTTTTACCTTCCGATGAACGCAATTGAAATTGTAATTATAAAAGTTATCTTCCGTACGGTATAACCCCAGCCCACTCGTATCTTCCTCACCCATCCATCCCCACATATCCCCATCGTTACCATAATATTATACCCCCTTTAACGTTTCAAGTACGAAAGCGCGTAGCCAAAGGGTCGATGTTAACCCAGAATGTTTGTGCCGCGCATCCCGGATATACCGTATAGCTTGAATTCTGATTAGCATCGCTTCGTGCATGAAAATGAAATTAAATTCCGACGACGTTTCACAGTCAGGAATGTCGCCGTGTGTAAACCTAGACATTTCATCCCCCGATCAACAATAAAAAATAAAGAGAACATAAGAAAGAAGAAAAAAAAAATGAAAATAAAATAAATAAAAATAAACTAGACATGACGCTTTGCTTTTCATACCGTATATTCGTGATTCTCAAACTTTTGCATTACGGCCCAACTTTTGAGTTTATCAATCATTTTTCATCGGAATTTAAAGCTACCTTAAATTTGCTATAATAGTACGCTTTATTTTGTTCAATTATTAAAAACTGCATCTTAAGATGTTCGTAAATATGTATGCTCAAATTGTTCGCTTTTGCTTCAAAATAAAAACTAAAACTATTTTAAAAATCCTAAAAAAATATATTTTTCAAAATGAGTACGTCAGGCTATCGTTATTATTTATACCGGTAGCAATATTTAATTAAAAAATTCTTATCTGCATTTTGATCATACTGTATTAGATACGGTATTTTGATTTAACAAAAACCAAAAAACAAACCATAAAAAAATTAATTAAACTAGATTTTTATCTCATTTAAATTAACTAGACAGTAATAATTATGCTTTTCTATATTGCTAAAAAGTGTATAACTACCGGTATTAAAAAATTTAAAATGACAAAAAAATTCCCATTTATTGTTTTTTCATTCCGTACGGTATTTAAAAAGTTTAAACGCTTGCGTCGCTAAGTAACTTTTATTAAAATATTAAGCTCGTTTCAAAATAAAGGTTGATAACCAAAGATATCATTTCCTTTCTTTTTTTTTAAAAAAAAAATTGTTTTGCTCCAAATTCGATAAATCCTCCGGTGCTCATTTGTATACACCGCTATGTATAGGAAACATTCGCCTAAACAAAACGCTGTCTAACATATGATACGGGTATATAAAATATACATATCGCGGGTCAAACATACACCCCCCCAAAAAAAATTTGTAAGTTGTCAACTGCCGAGCGAAAGATTTAAGCTTCAAAAATATATAGAGACGAATGGCTATGCGTCATACTGATCCCTAAACTATTCACATCACGTGATGAGTTGCCGAGACAGGGTGTAAACGCGATCGGCGATGAAACAACACGCGATCGGCGAAACCGCAAACCGCGGATTAATAGTTCCGCACTTTTCTCCAGGGACAATTTCACCGGCATTCAAAATAGCATGTTGCTAGTCCAGACATGCTCAAAATACAACAACTTACGCTCAACCATTCTCCTTGCTCGTTTCATAACTAGGCCGCAAACAAAATAGCAATCTCTCTCTCGAGCTTTTTTTAATTAATGTAAACGATGAATCAATTACACTGTGCATGCTAGTCGCTTTTTTTTTTTTAATATTTTTTTTTACGTTCTTTCGAACTTTTTCAACATAAAACTCGTCAACGTGAATTAATATAAATGCTTAACATTTCTTGCGTTAAACTCGAGTAAAGTAGCTTAGAATTTTTCTAATTATAAAAATTAAAAATTGTAAATTCATCGAAAGCCGCAAATACTTTTTCATTAACTATTTTTTGATGAAAATGCATCACAAGAACGGTGCGGGAGCTTAAATTTCGGATGAAGCTTTCATGAAAACTTCTAAAAATTAAGATTAATAAAAATTATTATAGTACTGTACATGTATAGTACAGTACTCTACTACAAATAAAAATTACAAATAGACTTTTTATTAATTCATTTGTATATCTCAATATCTTTAATTGATATTTTACTAGCACTACTGATCTTCATTTTTTTTTTAAATTTTAAGTCCTAAGAATTATTGAAAATGGTGTTTTCGCAACTTGAGATATTCAGAATTTTAAGAGATCAAAATTTTAGATTTATAATTAACGAAAAAGTGATTCGATTAAGTTGGTTTTACTTGGAACGAATGTTGCATTTAGTCTCTTAGACCGTATTCAAAACCGTATTCATTTTTTTTTTTTCATTTTAAAACATTGCAGAAATTATTTGAAGCATCTGGATAATTTCACGTCAATTAGTAATCTCCGAACAACCCACAAAACCAAAAAAAAAAAAAAAAGAATTTATCAAATTTATTTTGTATACAGTACATGTATACCCAAATTATTCAATCATGTGAAAAGCAGATCATCTATCTTCTCTTCGAATAACCGCAAAACAAAATAATAAAAAAAATAATTATTAAACTATTGACGTAATATCTCGAGAAAAAATGCGTTACTGGTAAAGCGAACGTTGCCTAGCAAAACATCCAACTATCCCTCTGTCTACGCGATAATAATAAAACTGAAGGATGAGACGCAACCAAACTAGCCTACCCATTCTGCCTTCCCTCCGTCTACGCGATGCTTCAGCTTAATAATACTCGAGTGTGAGACGAGCCAGAGAGGAATCAGCTGGTAAAACAAACGCTCCAACTTTTTGCTTCCTTGATCTAAAATGAATAAAAGGAGCGAGTGGAATTCAGAGCCCATCACGTGATGATGGATGACCTTTCAATCAGATTGGTCAGAAGGAGATTGAGCCTTACGCCGGATTAAGAGAGATTTCCAGCCGATACCATTCATCTTATACGCCCGCAATATGTCTACACGTTTACAATTGGAATTGTATAGTTGTAAAGTAGAGAGATATTAGTAGATAAATTTTGCCCGCTTACGTCCAAAACCCTAACCCTCCTGGCAACATTAAACGCTATAATGATGCATCGAGTTTCCAATAAAGCTCGTGCCGAAACGCAATCAACAAGCCGAGTTTATAGCCTACTATAAAACTAATTAAAAACCGAATCTGTTTCCGGCAATTTAAAATAAAATAAAAGTAGCAACAATAAATCTATTGACCGACCATCGTATATCATCACTCCCTCTATATTTATACTGCACCGTATATATACCAACATTTTTAATAGCGCAAATTAATTTATCGACCGAACGAATCTCTGAAAAGAATTTTGTATTTTCTTCAAATAAAAATATTACAACGACAAAAATACCGATAAGAAATAGAAAAAAAAAAAATCTTTCGAAAATGATCTCGATAATAATTACGATATTATTAAAAATCATAAATTTGGGGGGGGGGAGAAAAATAATCTCGAGCATCTACCAAATAGTCTGAACCTTAAAGAAAAATATATAGAAAACTGGAATTAGAATTCTAATGGATGTAGGAAATTAATCTTAAATTCCAACTTGGGGTTCAAAAACTTTAAAAATTTTTCATTATTTTTGATTACACAAAATTAAAGATTTTCTTATCAGAAAACAGATAAACATCGTAAAGAACCATCAAAGTTATTAAAATCTTAAACTTGTCCAAAATACTAGATTTTAGACAACAAATTCAAATATTTACTAAAATGTTTCTCTTATAAAAAGTAAAATTTCCCCAAAAGTGCTTCGTCCGTTCCGTTCATAGCCGGCGTTTATAGCCGCTATAAAACTAATTAATACCGAATCTGTTTCGCTAATTTAAAAATATAGAAGTACATGTAGCGAAGAGTAAATTTATTGGCCTAGCCATACATCACTCGCTCCATTTATATCCCTCCATTTTTTTTTTTTTTTAAAATAATACTACACGGTACGTGTATGATATAGTAATTATTATTATGATGTAATTAAAGTAATAAAGCCATAACGCAGACAGGGAAAGAGAGAGATAACAGTCTACTCACTGCAGCTGCATTCATCTGTTTCCACTGTAAATTTATCAAGAAATAATAATTAGCTTTTCAAATAATTGCTCCCGCTCCACGTTAATATTGATGATCGTGTTCAACAATAGTATCATGCAGCCATTAACATTCCGCTTCCATTACCAAACGTCACTTATCTTCAAAATAATAATTAAATAGCTCTTACGATGATGCAAGCGCGCACCTATCAGCATTAGAAAAACTAATACAGACTTTAAAATTTCTAAATTAAAAATCGCACGTAGTACTCATTCAAAAACATCTACTATTGATATCAAGAATAATTTCAAAACCAAAAAATATTACGCAAAGATTTAAAAAAAAATTAAACAAACGAGTGTTGATTATTCGAAATCAAAAATTCATTAGCTAGCCTACATTCATTAAAATAACATTAATAATGGTTACTAATACAAACGCTCAATAATAATTATTATTATAATAAAACGTGGTAAGCTTAATTATTTTACATTTCGTTTGCGAGTGTAGAAAAAAAATCAAATGGATTTTTCACTAACCGATTTAAATCATTTTCACTAACCTCCAATAGCTCTCTCTCAATCTTCAAAAAATATTTGAACACAATTCGACCGAGAATTATTCTTCTACTCGTTTACAAGACTCAAGGTCAAAAAAAAAAACCCCCCACAAACAAATGAAATGGACTTTGGAATTGGTTAATTTGCGATTGATTTTTGAAAAATAATTGGTCTTGAATAATTATTATTTGTGGCAGCTTCGAATTACTGAATTCAGCAATACAATAATTATTACAGATTCAAATCTTAAAATATTGTAGATTGACACCGCAAGCACACGTGGCAGATCTAACTACTGTACAGCACTAAAAGCCTAATTCCTTTTGAACAGTAATTACTTTAAAATTTAAGCATTCGGCTCTACATTAAAACATGTACATTTTATACACCAACATTAACAAGGTTAGCTCCACTGTTACCATTCATAGCGCAGTGAACCTAGGATTCGATTCTTACCACACATCTATTATTAACGTACCAGTACGTGTACCGTACACAGCCAATCCCAAAAATGTGGCTTTCTTTTACACAGTCTGTAGTCATTACTTTGAATATACACGTACTCTGCATTCGTTCTTTTAAAATAAAAAAGTTAAAATTTTGAATAACTCACATTAATTATTATTGATGAATCCAGCATGTGCTTTTCCCATTACGGCAGTTTTTCGCCATTTCCAATAGGCGTTCTATAAAAAATAAAATACATCAGTAGTTAAAATGTTCATTAACAAATAAATTGTGAATGATAAAACTTGACGTTTATAACGCTTTGTATAACCGAATTAATAAAATTAAAATGTACTCACTCATTAGTTTCAACTTGTTGAGATCTTCAAAATTCGAGATTTGCAAATTGCACAGTCATGTTGTTAACAGCGCGGTACGTGGCAAAATATCAAAATTAACCACGTCAAAGTTTCAATTGTCATTGAATTCTTCAAAATAACAATACTGTAGCCGACGTTTTAACCCAGCAAACTTTTCAAACAATAATAATTCTAAAAGGTCATTTTCTTCGAGTTGAACACAGAACCTGCGTATTGCGGACGTGTACTTTTGGCGAAACGCGCGAAGATTGCGCAACAGAAAAATAAGCTTGGGTCAGCGGACATTATACGACGTAATTTTGATCATTTGTTTGGCAAAAAAAGATCAGTCCGAAACCAGAAAAGTATTAATTACTTACAGTTTATAACTTTATATGAACAAACCATCTGAATAATTCGGACGAAGAACAACGCGACACAAGAAGTTGATTCGCGGACTAAGTAAAATGGTTGGAAGTGCGTTCTGGGAGCTTGGGAGACAAACTTTTAAACGTTCGTAGTAAGAGCGCTGCGCCTACAAACGTTTCAGTGGCAGATTCGAATCATCAACTTTGTGAACCTGTAAACTTACTTGCAAATTTAATACAACTTTTAATGCGTAATAATTTAATAATTTTTTTTTTCAATCTTAGTTTTAATATCATTATTATTTCGTAAAGCAACATGAGTAAATAATTGCATGCAACCTTTACAATTAATTTTTAACAGCAAATTTTACGATTTTAGTTCTTTGATCTTCAGCGAAAGCTTCACGATATTCCGGATGATTTTCAACGCTACAATTTAATCCAAAAAAAAAAAAACAACCTTAATAATGTTGTATTTTACCCAAATTAATTAATTTATCTATACCCTTTCAAGTCCCCTAAATCAAACATTCTCAAGCGTTTGTCCAAGGCTTTCAAAGCTTCCATATCATCAGTGTTTATTTCAAAATCAAAAACCTGTAGGAAAAATAATATTAATGAATTATATTTCCCTAATTAATTATTAAAATTGCAAAAAAAAAATATTACGTCAAAATTTGATTTAATGCGTTGCGGATTAACACTTTTAGGAATTACTGCAATCCCACGTTGCATTAGAAACTTCAACAATATCTAATGGAGTATCATATTTTATAAACAATCGCAAAATACATTTTTTTTTAGCTAAATAAATTAAAATAAAATACTTGAACAGGTTCTTTCTTATATTTTTCGGCTAAACTGACAACAGTAGGATCACCCATTAGATTTGGGTAGTCCAATCTAATTGAAAATAAATCGTAAATAAATTTCCAAACCAATAATTTTCAAAAACGACTGACTTATCTACGCCTTATAGGGAAGGTAAAATTGCAGCAAATCCAGGCGAACCAATAGGGGCGTAAGCGCACATAGTAATTCCATTCTTGATGCAATATTCAAATAAATAATTTTGCTGCATGTAAATATTGCATTCTACTTGAATATTTGCCGGCTTAATTTCACAAATATCCAAAATTCGTTGAATTTGCGTCGTTGACCAGTTGGAAATCCCGATGGATTTTGTCATACCAAGATTCACCAGCTGTTCCATTGCCTAAAAAACAAAAAAATACAGTAATTAATAAATAAAAAAAATAATATTTTAACATTTGTGAATTGTTTGATTATTAGATTAAAATGGTTTGCACCTTCCATATGGCAACCAAATCAGTAGTGTTATCAACTAAGAAAGTTCCATCAGGACCTCTGGGGAAACTGTCTTCGTCCTTCACGTTTTGAAAGCCAACCATCGTGTGAACTAAATACAAGTCAACATAATCCAATTGAAGATTTTCCAAAGACATTTTTAAAAATCTTTCAACGTCTCCCGCTCGAAACGCATTTGGTGGCAACTACATTTGAAAAAAAAAAAAAAAAAGAGAGGGAGAAATACAAGAAAAAATTAGTTTGATTACAAATTACAATGTCCAGAAAAACTACCTTTGTGACGACGAAAACATCTTCACGCCGAACTTTTCCTACGGCAAAAACGTCTTTTAAAGCTTCTCCAATGGCTTTTTCATTGGTGTAAGCAAATGCTGTGTCAATATGTCGATAACCGATGTCGAGAGCAGTTTTCACTGCGACTTTGACATCATTATCCAAGCCCTAGAAAATAAATAATTAAGTAGAAAAAGCTAATCTTGGATCATGGTCAAACAAATTATACATGTTGAATTTATTTTATTTAAAACAACTCGTCGAATCGCCTGCGTTACTAAGCAAAAGAGTCTTAATTTAATTTAATTAATTTATTTAAGTAAAACATAAAAATGACACGCTGTATAGTTTTGAAATAATCGCCAGTGTTAAAAATGAGAATAAATATGTATTAAAATTGATAAATTACCTGCCATGTTCCCAATCCAACAATTGGCATTCGTTGACCGTTGTAAAACTCCACATACGTTTTATCGTACAACATTTTCTCAAATTTTGTTTTGCTAAATTAAGAATAAAAAGCTGACGCATGTACGTACATGTAATAATTATAATACTGTAGAAGTAAACAACCAAAGTACAGTACAATGTTTGGGACTATTTTAATTAACCTAATAATTGCCCTTTAATAGCAAACGCGATTAAAAACAAAACTACATAATTATTATAACTTTCAATTATAAAACATGCATGCAGCAAAATTTCCAAATATTCAAGAAAACGTTATCAGTACAGTAAAACAAGAAGAGAAAAGTCGGACTTTTGAGTGTTGTTTATTTTTATTAAAATCTGCAAACTTACCTCCCGGTCGATTTCCAGTATTATTTCAGTTTAATTTTGAATCCCGATTACCACTACAACTTTTTAAAAAGCCAATTTTGTTTTGATTAATAAAAAATGCATAGGCTTAAACATAATATTATAACAATACCGGTATGAGATGAAAAACTTTCAAAAGTTTAAAATCAAGTAGACAGGAGCCGAAATTTCACTTGCTTATACTGTATTATTTCAAACTTTCTTTTTTTTTTTATATAATCCTTTTCTTAGACATAGAAATTCCTGCAGCACTGTGACCCGAATGTGGGAAGGAATGAAAGGGCTTCAAAACCTTTTCCTGAAGTCGGAAAAGGGCGGAGAAAATCTAAAATAAGATAAAGAGGTTAAACACGAGACTATTGTCAATGGTGCGATTGACAGACCATGTTGACCTTCAGTAGGAAAAAGTACCAAGAGTACGTAGTGCAGCGTTTTCGTAATTGTTTCGTCACAACTGGGATTAGCAATTATTATTATTATTGTTGTATTAAGATTGGAAACTTGAAAAGAGGTCTAGGAAGTTAAAAATTGTTATTGCAAAGTCACTAATAAAAACGCTGATTGTCAAAACGATCGGCGGTAGATTCAAATCACCATACTTGTAAACATGTGCTTGTGAATACGTGGGCTTTAATGTGTTTTTCGAACATTAAATTTTTTTTTCTTAAATCTTAACTAACATTATTGTTACTCAATAAGGCAACATCAAAATTTATTATGTAGATGACGAATCACTCCATATCAGAGTATAATTAATTGCAACGTTTCCAAAAATATTTCAACGGCAAGATTTAAAGATTTTTAATTTTTTCATCTTCTGCTAAAATTGCGAGATATTCCGGATGATTTTCAACGCTGGAAGTTAATCAAATAAAACCTTAATAATGTTTTTCTATTTTACTCAATTCAAATAATTTAATATACCCCTTCAAATGGCCTAAATCAAACATTCTCAAGCGTTTGTCCAAGGCTTTCAAAGCTTTCATGTCATCAGCGTTTATTTTAAAATCAAAAACCTGTAGGAAAAATTTTATTAATGAATTATATTTCCCTAATTAATTATTATAATTGCAAACAAGATTATCACGTTAAAATTTGATTTGATGCGCTGCGGATTGATACTTTTAGGAATCACTGCAATCCCACGTTGCATTAGAAACTTCAACAGTATCTAATAAAATATTATAATACTTTATACGCAACCACAGAATTAAAATACTATGTTTTCTTTTAGCTAGATGAATTAAATTCTATTACCTGGGCAGGTTCTTTCTTGTATTTTTCGGCTAAACTGGCAACAGTAGGATCAGCCATTAGATTTGGTAAGTCCAATCTATTTGAAAATAAATCGTAAATCAATTTTCAAACAAGAATTTCCATAATGACTGACTTAGCACCGGACAATTGAGCTACGACTGCAGCAAACCCAGGCGAACCGATGGGAGCGTAAGCGCACAAAGTTATTCCATTTTTGATGCAATATTCAAACAAATAATTTTGTTGCATATAAAGATTGCATTCTACTTGTACATTTGCCGGCTTAATTTTACAAATATCCAAAATTCGTTGAATTTGCGTCGTTGCCCAGTTGGAAACCCCGATGGATTTTGTCATACCAAGATTCACCATCTGTTCCATAGCCTATAAAAAAATTCAAAAAATGATCAATAAATAAAACAATCGCATTTTAGCATTGTGATTTATTTGATTGAGAATAAACAATAGTTTTCACCTTCCAAATGGCGACCAAATCAGTAGTGTTATCAACTAAGTAATTGCCATCGGGGCCTTTGGGAAAGCTTTCTTCATCCTTCACGTATTGAAATCCAACCGCCGAGTGAACTAAATATAAGTCAACATAATCTAATTGAAGATTTTCTAAAGACATTTTTAGAAATCTTTTAACATCTCCCGCTCGAAATGCATTTGTTGGCAACTAAATTAAAAAAAAAAAAAAAGAAATAATTTTAATACATGTACTGTGCTATGTTTATTTAAATTTTATCCGGAAAAACTACCTTTGTGACGATGAAAACATCTTCACGCCGAATTTTTCCTTTAGCAAAAACTTCTTTTAATGCTTCTCCGATTGCTTTTTCATTTGTGTAAGCAAAAGCTGTGTCAATATGTCGATAACCGAGATCAAGAGCAGTTTTCACCGCTACTTTGACTTCATTAGCTAAACCCTAAAAAATGAATAATTAGATAATCCTACATGCAGTCTTTGATTAAGGTCAGGTATGTTAAAAATAACTCGTGGAGTCGCTTATTTTACTAATTAAAATATGATAAATTTTTTTTAGCAAAATACAAAATAAAAAATACTTATATACTTTTAAAATAATCTGCTTACTGTTATAAAACTGTGAATATTGTACAATACATATTTTTTTAAAAATAATTGATAAATTACCTGCCATGTTCCCAATCCAACAATTGGCATTCGTTGACCATTGTAAAATTCCACGTACGTTTTATCGTACAGCATTTTCTAAAATTTCTTCTTTCTCCTATACAGTAATAATAAAAAACTGGCGTTCTAGAAAAAAAGCAAAGCTCTCCCGATTATCCTAATCAAGTAAATAATTGCCCGAAGCAAACACAATAACACAAAAATAGTTTTTTCTGATGTATCTATTAATAAAACAAATAAGATTATTTCCAATAGTTAATAATTCGTCGTTATTACAAGTTCAAACTTCTTTCTCCTTTGATTTCCTCAATGTTAACATAACATTCCTATTACTAATTACAGCGCTTCGTCACCATTGTAGTCAAAAGCTACTATTAAAGTTGGAAAAGTGCCTAGAAAGTTAAAAGAAATATTATTATTGCAAAGTCATTGATAATAACGCTGATTGTCATAAAGCTTTACCTGTAAATAATTATTGCTATCTGTTTCACCATTATTCCAACTCGATATACTCGTATTATTTCTCAAGGATAAACAAGGACATCCCACACATTTATCTGATACCGGGTTATCACAAGTGCTGAAACTAAGTACTGTACTGTACAAAAGAATAAACAATCATTTTTTTATTATAAAGCATGATTAAAGTTAAACGAGCGAACAATATGGTAGAATACAACTATAAGACAATATATTAATAATTCCTAGATTTTCATTACCTTATAATTATTTTTACTAAATACTCGTATAGTTATTTTTTAATAATGTTTTCGCAAGAATAAAAATCGAAAAATTATTTTGAAAAGCAACTAATTTAATGAAGACATTAATTAGCAGTGAAAAGCAATAATATCCGGAAATAATTTAAAAGTCAAATTAAATATAATTTTAATGATCGAATGATCAATAAAATAAAATGTAAATGTCATAAATGTTATTTATTTGCATAAAAAGTGTGGCATATTTAGATAGTTAAAAATAATAATATATTTTTTTCAAACTACAAAGATGTCACTTTTTTAGATGAAAGCAAAAAATAACAAACCATTGTTTTTGGCGAATACAATCATATAAATTGCTGACATTTACGCTGGTAGCTAATATTTGTTGGTGTGAATGATGATTTTTAAAATTTCTTAGTACGTTATGGTGCATGAATTAGATCTACTGTACATTTCAAAATCAATTTCATAATAATAATTATTAACTGAAAATAAAAATAATTATTAGGAGAAACAAAATATACGATTTACTCGTACTGTTACATGCTGTATGAAACAAACAAATACTGAGATTAGTAATAATTATTTTATGTTGAAAATAACACTGTACTATGAAATGTTCAAGTCAGAAGTTTGATTAAACATAGGTTTTTTTTTTTTTTTTTTGCTAATAACCTGCATAAATTCGCGCCCTAAAATCTAAAAAAACTCAAATAAACGATCATCAAAATTATTTTAAAAATAATAAATTAAAAAAGAAATTATTAATTTAACTAAGTTAACCCAGACTTGTCAATTAATTTCTCTATTTAAGAAAAACTTAAAATTGTTTTAAAACTTATTGAGGATTTTCGGTATAGAATTCCTTACTTTTTTAAGTTTAATTTATTTAAAGTTTAGCGATTGTTTTTTTTTTTAGAAGTTTGCTTATTTGTATATTATATTTTTTAAATGTAGTCTGGATTTAACAGCAACAAAAAATACTGTAATAATGAGTTTAGCAAATATATACATAGATATTTTTTTTTTTCATAGTTAATTATCCGATTTGAGCATTTCATACGATTTAGAAAGAAACGATGACACTGAAGAAAAATCCTGAAAAGACAATAATAATGATTTGACAATTAAAAATATCAATCGTTTTTAAATAAATACAAATATCATACTTAATAAAGGGGAAGGAAAAATATCATTAACGGTATAACTGTTGATAGAACATTTCTTTTTTTTTTTTTAGCTTAAATTTCAGCAGTGTTCCACAACCGTATAAGAAAATTCCAGCCCGGTCGTTCCACTTAAAATATCTAACGGAGTAGTCTGGAAAGCCAATTTCACTCCCCCGTTTTTAACCGAGGGCGGTGGTGAAGCCGTGGGTGAGGGCGAATCGGAAGATGAATAGTCCGGAGAAGCTTGGTCTTGTGAAGCGTCACCATCGATGTCTGTGCAACCGATTCCTCGACAGTCCAGAGTGGCGTCCTCTTCCGAAGTGGATGACTGGCCACGAAATCCAATGACCGAAAGTTCAGTGAGCGTCGGTGGATCGCGCAACACTTTTAAGCGAGCGTTGTTGAATTGATGATTGCTAGGCCTCCGATGATTGTGTTTGCCTCGGTAAATGGCTCTGCGAAACGGAGTGGACGGCCAGTATAAAAATAAGACAAAAACAAAAATAATTCATTACATACATATTTTTAAAGAAATGTTATCGAGCTATCGATGCAGTATTGTTAACCATTGCAATACATAAAATAATAGAACTTATACAGAAAATAAAAAAATTATATAAAAACAATTTTTGTCCATTGAATCGAAAATAATTCGTTAAATTAAATCGGATTAATAATTCGGCTGTTTGATTCTGTTCAAAAAAATAAAAATATTTGATTAATATAATGACTTGATATACTGTATTATTGCCCCAAATAGGGGCAAAGGCCAATAGGCAAAATAAATTGTATTTATTAACGCAAATGTTTATCTCAAATTACAAGAATCGTGATTTGTGCCTCCATTGAAATTACTTACAAAACACTATTTAGTGAATAGCATAAAAACTGAAACTCATAACTTAATCAATTTCGCACCAGTCGATAAAAGACTATTTTATCTATAAAGAACACCTTTTAACTCAAAACGTGGGAAGATGATGCTACCCGCTTATAGCTGCGAGCCTTCCCTATTGAAAATGATTCTGCAGGATCCTGCAGAATATGCAGAAAAATTCCTGCAGAACGTCTGCAGGATCCTGCAGAGGATTTACATATTTTCTGCAGAAAAGTTTCCACAAATCAAAAAAATTACTCACATTTTGC
>JAQGAZ010002020.1:0-21521 GCA_034692225.1 Polydesmus complanatus | reverse complement strand
TTTGAAAGTACAGCTGCCTTTTCTTAATATTTAAAAAAAATTTAAATCGGACACTTATTTCCGGACGGAGGGAGTATGTTTTATTACCAGTCTGCAAAATAAATGTTAACTTTTGCTTCAATACTGCTGATTTATATGAGATATGTTTTGAAAATAAAATAAAAAATGAGCATAAAATTGAACGATAATGCGGTACATATTTAAAATTTGTGTACTGATAAGTGTTTTAAGATAAATCGGTATTATATTTTAATTAATCATTTATAAATATGCCGTAACTTAATATGTAGATGAGGCAACTTTGATTAAAAATTATTGACTTTGAAGAAGTTGCGGAGCGCATACATATTGACGTTTAATGAAGTAATTTTTTTTTATCTTCAATATTATTACGTTCTTAGTTTAGATTGAAAATTATTCTCGAATTGATAGTGCGGGATGTGATCTCGATCGGATCTCTAATAGCGTCTTGTTAGGAAAAGTTGATGGAAGAAAATGCTTTTCAAGCTTTTTTTTTTTATTTTTTTAAATTGGCCTGTTTTGCCAACTTTGCTCCACATTTGCATAGAGATAAGAGTTTAGGGAGTAGTTGATTTTGATTGGCTCTCAGTACGGTGAAGTAGTAAGAGGATTGCATGACGTTGACGTTCAACCAGGTCAGTCATAAGAGACAACCAACTGTTCTTATTCGTAATCGCATTTAAGTGGCTTGTTGCCAAATAACAACGCCCCTCTCGCTCTCACTCGCACTCTTTACCTATACGGTACCTAAGAGATATATAATATGGAAAATGACATAATAGTATTAAGAAATGTTTCCTGAGGACCGGAGAAGAGAGAGTGGATCCATTTTCTTAGGAAATTGAGATCTCTCAGAAGACTCATTCCGACTTCCATCTTACTTTTTATTTGCTTTCGTTCTATCTGCCGATAACACCTTCTTTCCGATTTAAGCTCTGCCAAATGTTATTGTTTTCAGCTAAATGAAAGAGTTAAATGTTTAGAAAATATTTAATTTGAAATTTTTGTTTTCATTTATCTTTTAAAAATAGAATAAAGTATTAATGAAGTATTTTTTTCAAAATTGGTTGCACAACGTTGCAAATACTATTACGTGGAAACAACGCAAATAAAGCGTTTCTGAACTCTTATTATTTCATGTATTTATAAAATGCGAATAAAATATTGGAACAGAATTTCTTATTTCGAATGCGCGAAGGTTTTTGCGGAAAGAAATTCTCGCGCAAATGGAGTAGTTTACGGTATTAACGTATTTACTTGAATGAGCAGCGTGGGCGTATAATATATTTTATCGAATTTTATTTAGTTTTTGAGAGTTTCCGCTTTTTATTAACCGAAATTTATGTTTTTCTCGAGCAGTCGAGGTGTAGAAGGGAATGGAAATGGAAAAATAGCAAAGGTAATGCTTTCACTAGGGAAAAGCCATTTTTCAGTACTCGTAAAATAAACTATTTCTAACATTGTGTATAGTCAGCTTCAAGGTTTATTATTATTTGCGTTTTTATGGTATTGTTTTTAAGCGATAAGAAAAAAAAATTACTTGAAAGATTGGATCTTTCTTTTATAAGCGTAAAGAAAATTTTGGAAATAGAAACTGAAAAGCAGAGTTTTTTTTAAAAAAAAAAAAAAAAGATGAGAGAAACATTTTTTTTTGGAGGAGAAATAATATTGAGATTTATTGTGATTTTTAACACGGAAAGTTTCGCTCTAAAAAGTCTTAATGATTTTGATAGTGTGGTTGCTTCGACGATTTCTATGAACTCTCGATTTAAAATTCTGCCTTTACGATCCAACCATATACATATTTCTATCATAACTTCATAAGTTAGAAATGATGATATAGGTATCGCATTAACATTTAAATGGAGTTCAGAGCATTGTAGTAAAGAGCGTTACTTTTTTTAAGTTATGCGCTTATCACATGGCAAACTCTTATTTTCTTTTTTTTTTTTTTTTAAATAATAACGTTATGTTTCGTAAATGCAGGGTGTTTAAAAGTAATAATAAAATGCTGTGACAGAGAGAGTTTTTTGAGCTTATTTCTATCTTAATTACTCGTAAATTATTTTTGTTATATTAATAAATTCATTAAATTAAGATACGGTACTCTTTGTAATGTACCAAGAAATTCGTTGTACGGTTTTGAAAGCCCGAAATGGGATACTTTACCGTTTCGTGTTATTTTGGTCACTATTATTATAAAAGAAAATATAGTCTTCTTATAAATTCAAATAATATATTTTAAATTAATTTAATACCGGTATATCGATTTGATGAAAATAGGAACAGCTTTATTTGTTTTATTTTTGCATTGACTAATTAAAATTGTAAAAATATGTGGAGAGCTAATGTTCTTAATAATTACCGGTATTATTATAAAATTCTATAGCTTAATTTGTTATTATTGCTTATTTTGTTTGAGCTTAATATACTGTACAGTGTATAATTTTTTTTCTCTCGAAATGAATTACTGTACTAAAATATAAAACCAATCATTAAAATGTTCTAATTTTATTATTTAATTTTTTTTTTCTTATTTGGTTATTTTTTATATGTGCTCGTAATCATCTTGTAGTAGTCGAAATGGTTTCTTTGGTTGAGTTTTAATCTGCTAGAAACTTGCCTAACTACCAAATAAAGAAGCCAAAAAGTGCGTTCTTAGCAAAATCAGAAACGTAGAAGTTAGGAAATTGGTTCATTTTTTATAGGCGACTCTTCTACTTTTGATTTTTTTTTTCCTGTTCTCAATTTTACGAGTTTGCTCGTTGCGAAGTTAAGCGAAAAAAGTCAGACTTCTCCAATGATATACCTTTTGGCTTTTTTTTTACTTAAACTTGTACCATGGTAGACGGACAAAATTCTTTTTTTTTTTATTATTTTTTTTAAGATGGATTTTGGAAAGAGACCAAATGGGACAACATTAAGTGGTTTACACCTTGACGATTTTTTTTTATGATTTTTCTTCCGGTAGCAAAATACTTTTTTCTTTATCTTTGCTTATCTTCTACGGGCCATTTACACACACACACAAAAAAAAAGTTGGTAGTTGAATTGCGTTATAAAATAAAAAGTTTCCAACTTTCCATCAGTTCAAGATGATTGAGTGTGGATTAAATTTACTTTACATTTCCCGCAGCTCACATCAGCGCTGGCAAATTGCTCAATTCCAAATCACTATGACCCATTTTTTATTTAAAGGAAAAAAAAAAAGAATTTTAAATTGTTCCTTTTTTATTATTTTTACCTTAACGTGCGCTTTTTACTTTCTTTACTCACTTCTAGTTTCAATTTCAAATTTTAGAATCAAATCGATCAATTTTTTCATAAGGATAAAAGAGATCTAGGAAGAATATAATTAATTTTTTTTTTCAAATTAAAAACTAAATTATTAAGTTAATTTTTTAAAAGAGAATTTTTTATTGCAAGTTGTTTTTTTACAAGTAAAATAAATAACATGAACAGTGGGTTGGTTACAGTTTAAATTAGCTTTATTAAAAATACGTTAAGATATTGTTTACCGTGATCGTTTCATAATTATTTTTGGGTTGTTATTAAATTATCAATAAGATTGAAAAATCGTAATTCCTCTTTTCTCCAGGCGATCGATTTGGTATTTAACGACGTACATTAGCTGTAATCTTCAAACTCTAATCTAAGATTATGTTAATACCAATTAATTTGCACATGATTGCTAGTTTTTTTTTAAAAATATTTTTATAGTGTTGAATCGGGGCAAATTTCATTAAATAAGTACTCATCTGGGCGTGTAATTTTATTTAATTCGACTGACAAATTATTTGGCAGAGAAACACCGGGTCCTCGCTCATTGCAAGTAGATTGGCGCCTAACAACATTCGGTGTGCACACACCGAGTTAATCTGAAGAACCCTCAGCAGATGATTACATTTTATCCGATGCATGTTTTGTTGTCTTTAAGTTTTCCGCGCGCTCAATGTTAATTACTCCTTGACAACTTACATTCTTCTTTGTCTTTGTTTGCTAATTAGCATGCGACTCGCTTAGAAAACGCATAAATAGTGTCATTCTTTCCCCGCATCCTTTATTTACTTTTTTTTTGTTCGGCATTATCAACACTTTCGAGATTTTGCATGGTATTCGCACACTTTGGCTCGAATAATTTTTAAGGACGTGACTGACGTCCAACACCGTCGGCGACAATTTCGGATCTATATGTGGAACCTTCTTAAAGAAAATTTACGATGGGTGGAAATGGTGATGGCTAATTAATTTACAGTTGGATAACAACAACGCCGTTTGCACTTAGCGTACGCTGCGCCGTATTTAAAAATATTCCCCCAAGTGTTTTCTAAAATTAATCATTGAAAATTTTTTATTTAGGCTTTAAAAAATGTAAATACAGTACACGTAGATAAAAATCCGCTTCTTATAATAATACTGGTAATTATTTTGATTTTTTTAAGTAATGCGTGCAACGCGTTTCTCAAACATATTAGTACAAATCCACAAGAAAAATTGGATTACGTGCCGAAAACCTAAAACAAATATTTTAAAATCGAAGCCAAAAAAGCTACAAAGCAATAATGACTTGAGATTTGTTTTATCTTAATTTCTTACGGTATTGAAAAGCAATTAAATTAGAATGAATTTTTTTTTTAATTAAATTAAGTTTTATTTAGCAGACAAACCATTTCTTTTCTTATTAAGTTTCTAAGCGAACAAACTTATATTGAAAATGTTGATGCCAACTTATAACGTGGCTAATTTTAGACGTGAAAATTAATTAACATTGTTTGCGCTTTGATTTTGCAGGTGAAGTTATTTTGTCGTTGAACTTAGAAATAATTGGTTCAATAATGGCATTTTCTGTTATGAATTAATGTCGAACGGAGTTAATCTTGTAAAAAAAAAAATCGTGTAGCTTGATAATGGCCAATTAGAATATCATTACGCATTCCACTCACGCGCGCTCCTCGGGATTTGGTATGCTGCGCTGCGTGTATACGCTCATAATACAGACGTTCACAGATTTTAAAACTAAACGCCTAATTTCCTAACTGCAAACGTTGATCGAGTTTGAGGGGGGAAAATTTTTACAAAGACAGATAAAGTACTTGCATGTACAGACACATTTACGGGCATATAAAACACCGCTTCCCCTTATTTTTACATCCTAACACTATTTTCATATACGCGCCCACTCTCTCTCTCTCGTTGCCTCTGCGCACTTCGAGTATGTTGTGGTCGACAACAAATCTAATTCTTTACACTCAAATTTTGATCGATGTTTAAATAAAATTTCGCACGCGCCTTCCTCCTCCCTACTTCCCACACTTGTTTTTTTCTGCTTTTCCGGATATGAAAGATTAAATTCAGTTGTGATCTACTTTCTGCTCGTGTCCTGCCAAAGTTTTCCTTCACTTGACGAATATTTTTCAAGGCAGTCATTTTCTTTTCTACCCTTTTTACGACTTTTGTCTCCCTCGTTCCTAATTTTACGTCTGGAGATTCTTATATATATTAATGAGCCTAGTTTGTGATTAAACTGAAGCTGATATCGCCAGATTGCTTCCCTCCTAATTACCCACCAATATAAATTGCTGTTGGGAATAATTTGCATCTTAATGAACATTAATGAAAAAAATTATGTCAATGGATGGTTGAAAAGATAGCTAAAGATAATACTTCCTTCCCCTTCTTTCATCTTTTTTTTTAAAAAAATTTTTCCTCTTTTTCTCTACGTGCCAGATTTACCATTCTGTTCGACTTTTTACTCACTCGATTTGATTGAGCACGCTACAGATACGCTCATAGTCTTTGTTTATTTTCTGATACAGAATAATGCATCCATCACCCCCCAACACTTTGATAACAATCAAAAAAGTATCAAGCATCGCTTTTGATAATAAAACGACGCTAATGACGGTGGAATTTTGGAAATGTTGCAGTGATGCTAATTATAATTCGTGGCTTCCTTTCATTATCCTGTATTATCTTGACGGATACGTTAAAAATCAATAACTAATAAAAGATTTATGTGTAATAGTAGGCTATAGTACAAGCACTTAAACTTTCAATCCCGGTTCGGCGTAAGAATTTATTTTTTAAAAAAAAAAAAAATTTGGTAGCTAATATAGCGCCTTTTTAAAATTTATCCAAATACTGTATTGAAAAATGTTAAACCATCATATTTGCTACAAATATAAAAATGGATAAAAATAAATGCGAAACTGATTTTTTACATTTTTTCATTACTGTACGTTGTTTTAACGAAGAAATTATGAAAATTAATAAGCATTATTTATTTATTTTGCATGCACGGTATAGAATTATGATAACATTTTTAAAATATTTATTTTTTACAACAGGTTATTTAAGCCTTCATCTTAGTTGTAATACTCGTACATTTTTCAAATTTTTGAAATCTATTTTTCCCCTCTTTTTTTCAAATTATTTTTTAAAAAATAATTAAGTGTTTGTATGCTTTATTTGCAAATGTGATTTGTTTCATTAATGAATTGATAATATAGTATTTAACGTAGGAGTGGAAAACGCACGTGTACAATGTGTCTAGTTGTTAAAGTGATTTATCATTTTGACGACTTGGCGTTTGCATAGATTATAAGCTGTATTAATAATTCATTTTTTTCATTCGTGAGCAATTGTTTACACGATGCTTTATTGAGCTAAACTCGATCGTTAAGTAGGCGAATGAGATTGCAGCAACGCGAGTGAAGATCATTTATTCCAACAGAATACTATCTTATGTCTTTCCTTATCAAATCAGTAATTACTAGGCTTAAAAGCCGATTTTTAAATTTAAATCCCTGTCAGCAAAAATAATCACGTTGCTGAGTGATCTAAGGACTCTGTCACACTATACACGTATAAGAAATAGACTGCAAAATAGACGCTGGTTGGCTCACACTGGTGAGTTTAGCGAGGAAGCTGCATGAGTCAGCGATGATCCAGCTAAATATTTGTTAGCTTGTATTTTGCACGATGTAATACCTACTTTGAATTTAGGGATAACTAGCCTTAGATGATATCCAGCTGGGTGTTCTTTTTAATGGTAATTTTCAAATCTTGCAAATGAGATCTAAGGAAAATATATACTGTACTTAAATCGGAACCCTCTTCGTTTTTCAACTTTTTTTTTTCAACTAAACGTTTACTTTTAGTCTCAAACTTCTTGCAAACGTTTTGTCACTTGTTGTTTATTTTGGGAAGCTAGTCTACTTAAGTTTCGGCTATTTATTATGATTAATTTTTTATATACCAGTATTTTTAGACGATACATTTCATAATACTTGTAGCGGCTACTTAGTAGTCATTGCAAACTGCGCTGAATTTGGGATATAATAATGCATTATAAGAATTGGCTTTCAAATTACTAGAATAAATTTTAACTTTTGAAATTTTAGATACTGTGTTATAATACTTTCAATCTAATTTAATTAACTTAATTAATAATGAAATTATTTTGCAAAAATCTGATTTTAATTACTTTAATTACTACTGATAGCTGCGAATTATGACGCATTTATATAGTACAATATTTAAATTTATTTGTTTTAAACCTTAAAAATGAAAGCTTATATAATTATTGCCGTATTTTACAAACTTTATACTCCTTACGTGCGGTAGTGTATTTTATTAAGATTAAATTATTACCGGGCCTGCTATCGTTAATGATGGCGAAAATAAATTTTAGATTATTTCTAAAGTTAAGATATTTTTGATACAGGCAAGATTTTTGATACACCAATTTTAAAGTAGAATTTAAATCAGATAGCTACTCGTGGAATCAATCGATCAATCTATAAGGCGATTATTTGCCCTCATCAATCATCGTAGACGTGTCTATTGTGTTGTTGTCTGACTGAATCCATGCAGCTGCAGTTCTGGAGCGGGTTTCGTGTAGGATATATAGGGAATATCATTCTGGAGGGCGACACTTCTTGTTATCAAGACTTTTTTTAGTTAATCCGATAACAAAAGGAAGAGTTTAATGATTAATGATACATTGCATAAAATATCTTGCAAAGGCAAAGGATATCACCAACATATATCCTTGTAGACTCGTTCACATTCTAATGAAATTTAAGCAAAAAGAGACTGAAAGCGTGTTCTACTATCTTTGCAAAGTTACACTTCATCTATTCATTCAGCAGTCATAATAATTGGCTTATCTCGAATTGATAAATTAATGAACCAATCGAGAATTCTTTTTTTTTTTTCCTTTTTTTTTTTTCGTTTGGTATAAATTAAAACTCGTAGTTGAAATAATTTATTGCAATTATATTATTTTTTGTAATTTAATCTTTTTTAAATGTGTAATTTATTTATTTTTTTTTATTATTAGATGTCGTAGTTTCCAAAATTTAAAGAGAGGTGAAATATGCAAAATCCCCGGTTCTTCAGTTACCCCGAGCGTTCCTGGAACACCGACACCCATTCGTTTGCCTCATTTGCAAGGAAGTACTTTTCAAGAAGTTTTATATTACATCTACACTGGAAAAGTAAGTTTTTTAATTTATTTATAAAATGTTTTTATTATACCGGTACGGCATATTTTTTTTTTATGATAAAATCAGATAATTTTACAAGACAGCGCAGTGTTTGAAGTGCTATCCATTTCGCAAGAATTAGGTATTGACGAGTTGCGCTTAAGTTGCGAAGATCACATTACAAATACATTATCAATTCACAATGCGTGCACATTTTTGGCCGCAGCCGTTGATTTACAAGAGAGAACTTCGGGTTTGTTATATTTTATTGTTATTTTTAAATTTATAAATGAGTTGGCGTTTACGTGATTACAGGTGCTAAAGGAAGTAGATCGTTCGTTGACCGTTGCGTGGCTTACATTGGAGAAAACGCTGTGGAATGCGTAAAAACGTCGGCATTTCTAAATCTATCGAAAGAAGCCTTAATTCGCTTAGTTTCATCCGACTTTGTAATTAATTTTCAAAGGTATTTTTTCCCCTTTTCGACTGTTTGCAATAAACGGCTTTGCATTCTAGCTGCAAGTGGAAGAGGATGATGTTTGGCGAGCGGTGCTCAGTTGGGCCAAACATCAAGCTGGAGTCACTCAACCCACAGCACATTGGACGGAAGAAGAAAGGATTCGCGTGTGCCAAGTACTCTCTTGCATAAACATACACAACCATTTGCTGTAATTTCATTTAAAAATGTACCGTAATTGTTTTTTTTATTATCTGAAAGCATTTAAGCGGAGTAATTAACCATGTGAGGCTATTGTTGATCGACAGTCAAGTGTTTGCCGAGGAGGTTGAACCTACTGGGGCCGTTCCAATGGAATTGTCATTAGAAAGGTAAACTTAATTATTTAATAAGAAAGAAATGTAAGAAATTTAAATTAATTTTTTTATTAAAATGTAGATATCGTTTTGCGGCATTACCAAGGAAATTTAATCACGCTGAAGATAAACGAATGCAACCTCGAATGTCTCAGAAACTTTTTCAAGGAAGCGAAATTCTAATGCAAGACAAAGCTCAGTATCAGAGAATATTAAATGCTTGGTATGCCACTGAGTTATGAAGAAAATATTTTGCACAAATAACTATAATAAAAGTATGCACTTAATTAAGGTACGGAGAACCAAAACAAGTTTGGCGTTTAATATTTCGCGCGTCTACACATGGTTACTCCGCCGAGGCATTTCATCGCAACTGCGATGGAGTTAGTCCCACTATGGTTTTAGTATTGGTAGGTATTTGTACTAATGCACAAATAAATTGGTACTTTAGTAAATATCACGTCATTAGGGTTCGCGTGGTGAAATATGCGGTGGATGTAGTGATGTTCCCTGGGGCAAAACATCTGTCAAAGGTCGTTACGTAGCTTCGGAAAAAGCGTTTCTTTTCACGTTGGTAAACAACCAAGACACTCCACCCACCAAATTTGATGTAGTTAAGAAGATGTTTGCAATTGCACATCATTCTGAGTAATATATGACTTTTATTTTTTTATGAGAAACTAAGCATTGATTGCCTTTATTAATTTTTTGTTGTTGTTGTAGTTATGGACCAATGTTTGGTGCTGGAGCAGATTTATGTATTGCCAATAATTGTAACGCTAACATAGAAAGCTATTCCAATTTGCCACATTCGTATGACGGAGAAGGTGCTTGTAATTCTATTTTAATGGGAGATTATAATTTTACAGTTCTCGACTATGAAGTATTTACTACTCATTGTAAGTAAATTATTTTTCTATTAATAATTATACAGTATTCCCCAATTTAAAAGGTATATTTTTATATACATATTTTTTCTTTTAGCATTTCAAAATCATAATCAAAATGAAAACTAGATTTATTTGATTCAGAGGTGATGGCAAACCACTGATACTAGTGCCAACAATGTTTCACGATGTTAGAATGCTAGATTAAGGGTTATATTGTATAATAAAGCTTATAACAAAACAAATCTGTTGTTAGGTACATTAATGAGTAAAAAATATTACAGTAAATCAATCATAATAATTAATACAGTATTTTCATTCTGATATACTGGCGTCAACGGAACTGAATTGTTTTTTCTCCGTGAAATGTTGTCAAATATAATTATTCGTATTTAATACAGTAGAGTTTCGATAATCCAAGTTGGATGGCACCCGGACTATCGAAACTCGGATTATTAGAATGCAGTAGGCCTACGGTACTCAATAAAACTAATGTAACATGCATTTAACATTCTCGCTCCCCCTATAAATCTGAGATAAGGAGGTCAGGAAGGAACATCAAAAACCCAACCAGCATGTTTCACCAGATCAATTGTCCCTAAAGCCTATCCAACTCTGCTAAAATACTAAACTAAATACTAATAATTGCTGTATGTATTGTATCAATGACTTTAAAGAAGTTAATTTAGTTGCAAAATCGATCTTTAATAATTCAACGTGATTGAAAAAAAAAATGAAAGCAAGCCTCAACGTTTCTGGGACAATTGCTTCAAGGGTGCTCACAACTCTTTTGTGCTGCAACCTTGGATAAATAATTGGGGGAATTGATTTATTCTTAACGAACTTAACACTGACCAAAAGTTGTTTAAAAAAATCACCATTAGGCCTACTTTTATATCATTTAAAATTTTAAATAATACTAAATGCTGTAGTATAGCGGAAATACGATAATCATTTTGTGTAACGTATGGTGCAAAACACAAATATTGAATAGTAAACCAGGCTAGGTATCCAATAATTTCACCTCAGATTTCTTTGAATGACCCTCCCCCAGCTATCAACCTGAGTTAGGCTGACAAGAATAGGATAGCAAAAATCCGAAAAACCAAATGCACTGTAGTAAGCACGTATTACGCAAAATACCGCAAGTTAATTTCAATAAATTTACTGAACAGAAAAAAATATTAGTAGGCCTACTGTAAATAAAATTTACATGTCATATTTTCGTTAATTTAAAAAGATACTGAAAGATGATATTATACAGGAATATATTTTCTCAGGACTATTATCAACTGAAAATAAATATTATTCTATTCAATTATGATTATTTGCTCGTAAAAGCAATTGCATTTCAAAATTTTTTTCTCCTGGGGTAAATGTAGAAAGCAGAGTAACTTCACTAGCAAAAAGTTGATCAATTGGTGTACGATTAGCAATGGTCGTATTAAAGCGGCGAAATATTTCTTTCATCGTAGGATAACAATCTAAGCATTCTAAATCTGATCGAGAATCCTCCAAAAATCTAGTAAAAAAAAAAAAAAAGAGTTTATTTAAAGCTACAATTAACTTTCAAATATATTTATAATAACAATTATTATTACCTTTGCAACTCTGATTTAGTTTGTGTTACACATTCTAAACCATAAAACTCTTCCATTTCAGCCGCGTAAACGCTTTGTTGATTTTGCGAATCAAGTTGTTCATAGTCTGTCAAAACTTTTTCTAATACTGATAATGCGTAAGACTTTTCTTCTTGAATCCAACGCATTCGAAAATTTGGATGACTGCACGAAGCCACTATTAGAGAATTATCCTTATAACAATTTCCAAATCTCCTCTCGATGCTTTCTAAAATTATGTCGGCCAAATCCTTACAATATTCTAATAATTGACACATATTTATTAATTTCCTTTTTAAACCGTTTACCGTAGGCAAAACGTGAGCTAACAAAATATCATTTTCTCCATTTAAATGATTAGCTGCAACAACAAGTGGTTTAAGAACTTGCTCAAATTCTTGAAGAAATTTGATCTCTTCAGAATCTAATGCTGGCATTGCCAATTCCGTGCACACTTGTTCAAGAGTACTGTCTTTAATTAGTATAATAACACAATTAACTGCCCGAAAATAACTGTTCCATTTTTTCGTAAACGGTAACTTTATAAATTTCTGTGCACTTTTTTCTTCTGACTTTCTTACAGTTAATTTTTTCCACATTTCCAAACTTTTGGTTAACGCCGATCCGGGTAAATCGTACGTTAAAATGTTATCTAAAGAAGCTTTTATATCGATGGAAGCAACAATGACTAGTGATCGCGATAGACAATGGTAATGATTTGGAAAATATAGGTGCACACCATCATTGTCATTACTCAAGGAATCGGTTGGGAGAATAGTGGCCACTTCCTGTTCCTCCGCTCCCATTTCCTCGTTACTCTCATCTCCATCTTTTGGTATAATATTGAAAGACTTGGGAAAAGTCGTTATATTAATCGTTAAACTGCCGTTTACCTATGAAATATATTCGTACAATTAAAAACAATCAATTTACCAACAATTTTATAAATTGAATTAATAATTAACTGTTCAATTGCCGAAATTTGTTAAATCTTTAAAACTTTTGGTTAATTTAATGGCATGTCCAGCCAAAATTAGCATAAAGTTTAGTTGATTGGTAAATTAAAGCTACTTACCAAAGTTTTTTCAATGTACAGGTAATAGAAGAACGAAAATGTTAAGATAATTAGATAAGTATACAGTTTTTAATATAAAAAGATTCTATTTAATAAAAACTTTTCTTCCATAATATTTTAAAAATTTAAACAGGGGCACTTGAACAGCTTTTTTTTAAAATTTTAATTCAGTTCGGCATTTACTGATGTTACTTTTTTGTGCAGTTCGTATTTGGAAAGCACGTTGCCCAAATGTTGAGCCACTTCTTCTAACGCCACCGGACCTTTGACAGCAATACAAGCAAGAGCCACACTTCTCCTCGTCAGTGAAGTGGTTAACCAGTGAGCTGTTACCACAATAACGCTTTTTTCTGAATTCCATACATCGGCAGTGATGCAGACGTATGGAGTTCCCGCCAACTCCTCGCTTATTTCAACTATCATCATCTCGTATCGAATCATAATGCGGTCGAGGATGTTGTAAACATTAATGGTATGAGTAACATTCAATGAAGTTGAACAAACTTCGAGAAGATAAACAAAACTTGGATCGTTAACAACACCTACTGGCTGCATCGTGTTTATTACAAAAGTGGTTACAGCATCTAATAATGAATGTGATGATTGGTTTGAAAATGTTTCGGTTAATTGTGGCAACTGGTTTTTAGCGCGGGAAAATGCATTCGATCCAGATTGATGGAGGTTCGGTGTCCTTACGGACAATTTAGTCGTTGCTTTGGTGGGACACAAATTAGCTCTGCGAGTTGCTTTTTCATCGTCAATTGCATTCAAAGCAGAAGGATGCTTTCGCTAAGAAAACGAATAACGTTTATAAATTAAATTTATTTAAGTACCGAACCGGTCTTTTTTTTTTTTTTTTTTGCAGAAAAATTATGTATTACCTTGAGATGTTTTCTTAAATTTGAAGTGGTTCCTGCTGTAAATTGAATAAGATTAGTAGTTGTACACAAAAGACATCTGGCTGCCGCTTGACTTCCGAGATATATTTCTTCCGTTCCAATTTCATTTGCACCGGGAACTAGTAGGAAGTATTTGCTATACAATGAACTCAGCTGATAGCTTTTCGTAGAAGATTTTTTGGTACTCATTTGCGACGTGTTCCCTAAACATTTAAAGTTAATTTTGGTTTTATTACAAAATAATAGTTCAATCATTAATCAATAAGTATCATTAATTAATGGACTTTAAATTTGGTGCCAATTACAAATAAAAGTACTGTACATGTAAATGTACTCACTTTTTGAAGAAACCGATTCCATCGACTCTACGACCTCCATTACGATGAGTATGGAATGATGTCAAAAACATATTAGCGACATAAGAGAAAACTACTACAACTGTAATAAGTAAACTTTAGGAAACTTATATAAAACTAAATAGTATACACAGTCATATATATGTGGTTTTGTAAATTTAGAATTAAACAATTAATAACATGATTATAATTTTCCTTGAAACAATAGTAATTTTTCCAATGGAATGCCATATTTAACATGTCAAATTAATGCAAAAATGGCTGTCGTCGTGTCAAGTGTGGATGAAAACCGGCTTTCTGAAAAAGATAAAATTCAATCAATTAATCCCTTAGCAAAAAAGTTGAACAGAATATTAGAAGCAAGGTTTGAAAATGACAAGGTTGGTTTGCAGAATAATATAGAACATGCGTGATATTATTCATAATGTTGTTTTGATAGGATACAATGGAAGCTCTCAAAGCACTGTCAACGTATTTTCCAGAAAATAATTTACGAACCCGAAGAAATTTGAGAAGTGACATTGAAAGAAGAAGTTTAATTAACAATGAAGAATTTTTGCAGAGTTTTAAGCAAGTAAACGACGTAAGTAGGCTAATTTATTATACTGTATTAGTTAAATGATGTTGTGAAGGTATATTGCAGTACGTATTTTAAAATTTTGACAGTCGTGTAAATATTTCGCAGAGCTTGCAGAGTATTTATGAAAATGTATTAGCGATGAACGACACGTGTCAAGTTATGACAGATAGGTTAAAGACTGTGAGAACGCAAACTAACGAATTAATTGTTCGTACGACCAAATTACAATCGCAAAGGTGATGATAATTACGGCACTGTAGTTTTATTTTTGAAGAATGCAATAGTGGTTATTGACGTATTTTTAATGCATATTTTTAGTACGGATCTTCAACTTCGTCAAGAAGTTGTCACAGCATTTATTAATTCATATCAATTAAAGCCTGAAGAGTTAAAAGCTTTATATGGGTCTAAAGATAACACTTTAGACTTGGCATTTTTTGGAGCTTTAACGAGAGTGAAACAAATTCACAATGACTGTAAAATTTTATTAAGGAAAAACCAGCAAACGGCTGGGTAAATAAGTTACAGTAAATATTTATTAATAATTATTTATGGTTTAATAAACAAATTTTTAATAGGCTAGAAAGTTTAGAAAGTATGGCACTTCATATGGAGTCTGCGTATGAACGTTTATATAGATGGACGCAGAGTAGGTCTAACAAATGGATTATTTTGTTTCTAGATAATATAGAAATATTTTTCTTTAGGTGAGTGTCGATCGTATACTAGTGATTCTCCAGATATTTCTGCACTAGTTTGCCAAGCCATGGAAGTTTTAAGTGAAAGAACAGTGATATTTAAGTTTGTTGTTGATTTTGATTTTGCTGTAAGATATAATTATTTATTTATTAATTAATTGCAGATACTGTATTGATGAGTTTGCTACAGCGCGAAGAGCGTCTGTCGTTAGGTGTTTCATTGATGCTTTAACAAGAGGCGGTAAGAAGTTTTTATTTATTTGAAAATAAAGTATAAAATGATGAGTGAAAACTTCCAGGACCTGGTGGGAACCCTCGTCCTATTGAAATGCATTCACATGATCCTCTGAGATACGTTGGTGACATGCTAGCATGGATTCATCAGTCATCTGCTTCAGAGAAAGAATTACTTGAGGGATTATTAAAATTGTGTTCATTAGAAAGTATGTATAATTAATTAAAATATATTAATCATTTAATGAATGTTACTTTTTTAATTTTAAAGTAACAATAGATCACACTCCATCTTCTGTAAGTCGCATAATGGAAAGCGTTTGGCGCCCTTTGAGAGTTCGTGTCGAGCAAGTTATTTTATCAGAACCAGGAACTGTTACTTTGTACAAACTAGCCAATCTTTTAAAATTTTATAGAAATACAATTGGGTAAGTTTAATGGAATATCTCCTTTGTAATTATTTATTACATGTAGTTGTTTATTATTGTTCATAGGCAAGTAATTAATTTGGATGAAAGTGGTTTAATCGTTACTATTGAAGAATTGCAAACTTTAGCCGACAAAATGTTTCTTAACAGTGTTCAATGTTATATGACAAAATTATTAGATAAGGTAATTAAATTATTTTTTAAATTTAATTGCAGGATAATTAAGTACAGTATTAACATTTTTATTTTTTTAAAGGTGGAACCAGCCTCTTTAGATTTGGGACCAATAGATGCAGTTATTGAAACGTTATCTTTATTACGAGATGTTCTTTCCTGCCAGGATTCTTCAATTGTTTCACCAGACGATAAAAAACACGAAGTTTCTCAGGTTTGATGCAAAATAATTAATTATCGGAAAAACTCGATTTTTATAATACCAAGTGGTTTTTTTTAGATTTTGATCGCAGTGATTGATCCATTGCTACAAATTTGTGCTTTATCAGCTTCTAAACTAATGTCTGTTGAGATGGCTGTATTTCTCATTAATTGCGGTTATACAATTCAAATGACCCTAACTTTGTTTCAGTACACAGATAATCGTTTAGAAATGCTACAAGCTTTGGTAAATAGGTTAATTATAATTTTATGAAAGGCTATTTTTAACTGATAAAATTTTTAATTTTTTTAGATAGATGCTCACTTGGATACTTTGATTAGTGAGCAAGTTTCTTGTATATTGTCATTTACGGGGCTGGGAACTATTTATGCAACTGTGCAGCAGCATCAACCAAAGGATGGTCCTCTATCACGAAATACTAGTGTCGATTCATTAGCCATTAAATCTGCAATGGTATTTATTAATTTAATAATTATTTACGATTTATATTAATGAAAATTAATTTAACCAATAGACAAAGTTCGATACATTTTTATCATCACCAGATAGTTTAGCGATTTCTCAACTTGATCTGCTTCAAAGTGCAACTATAAGGTAACTTTTTGTTATTAGATGTCTTACAGTCTAAATCTGAATTTTTGTAATATTTTCTAGACAACAGTTGAAGCAACGCACTATGGATTTAATTCACAGTACATATCAAATTATCCATAACGCAATATTTGATCCAAATAACGAATATCCCGAGCCCTCTAATCTCATTCCTAGAACTTCTGAGCAAGTTCGGCATCTTATATAGATATGCAAGTAATTTTTTTATTATTATTATTATTAATACGTTAAATAAGGCGATGGAAAAGCGCCCGATAAAATCCTAAAGGTCTAGTCTATTATAATACAGAATTACATTATACAGCATATAAATACTTGGGAATATGTTACTAGTAAAATTGTTATTTTGATAAGAAAAAAAAAAGATGCAAAGGTACTAGCTAAATCGTCAAACATTAGGCATTTTAAAAATATTATTTAATCATTTGAATTGATTTTGTTATTAAATGAAAATAACAGACAAGTAACAATTTTTTAATAATTATTATCATTTGAGATTTTATAAAAAGTTTTTAAATTAAAAATAAAATTTATAGATCCAAGTTAGTGTTTCGGCATCTTCTTGTCCACATTGGTGACAAAAGCTAATTATTGTGGGGAAATATATAAAGCATTATTACATTTTCTAATTTTTTAAGTAAGTATATAAGTACCATGATCAGAAATAAAATTAATGATACACTTGATATCGTGACGTCGTATCCGAAGATAATTTCTTGAATCTTTGAGTTACACCCCTTTAAATGAATGAATGAAATATAATATTTAATATTAAAATAAAACTGTAGATAAACTGGTGTTTTACCGTTGAGTAAAATTGGCATTCAGTTATATTACTGACTTTAGAAGCACAGCACGATGGGGGTAATTGTCCATCGTGATTTACACTCCAAGTTGTATTTAACCAATCAGTGTAATCGAAATTTCCACAACACTTATACTGAAATGAGATATTTTTTTAAGTGTTTTGTTTTATAAATGTCAATAAACATGAAATACATTTTGCTGTAAATTATCGATTTTATTGGAGAATATTGTGTTATTTTCAAAACCATACAAATTCAAAGCTTTGGTCAAGAAGGAGTCACTGGACTTAGATAAATCACAGATGTGCACGATTGCTTGAATTCCCGCAGATAGGAGTAAAATATAGAAAGACAATTGAAGTATAAATATCTGCAAATTATTCAAAAAATGAATTATTAATATATTACCGGTATTATGTTTTTTTTTTTTTTTAAATTTATGGAAAATAACTTTGTATTAGTAAAAATGTAAAGTTATTATTATAAAATTAGTTTTGGAAAGGAGTAGGCCAAATACATTACCAAACCTTGTCCACACGAATGATTACACCAGCAGAGAACTTCTAAACAAATCGATAATGTCAAAAGACAACCTGCTGACAACATCATACATGATTCGATGTTATAGTTTTCCAATGTAAAAGATTTAAGGGGCGAAACTTGAGAATATAAAACCGAACCCCATGTGATGATTCCCACACCTATCAACTACACAATATTTATTATTCATTTGAAAAAAAAAAAAAAAAAAAAAACTATATTTCGACAACTAATTATTCTACCTACACAAAATATTATTTGAATAAGATAATTATATCGACTGCTTTGTCTAGGTTCCATGGCTTATAACTTAATAATTATTATTATTATCGAAACAATAATATCGGTTTCATTTTTATCGGGGAAAAAACTGAAATGTCACGAGTTTATTTTACTGATATTTCTCATGGGAACATAGATAACAGTAGCCATACAATAAGTTTAAACTAATCAGACAATGTGTCATTTTGAATTTATTTTGTTATAAATACAACGCCAAAAAAAAAGGAAGATAGAAAACGTGCTCAAACTAAGATTGCTAAAAATGTAGGTGTTAGTTTAATACCGGTACAGGTATTAAATTAATAATATTTTCAGCAAAAGCCATTGAGTCATTAAATCAATGTCGAAATAATTATTGTATCTCAACTACACGATAGAATTAACTCGAATGAATGACCTAAACTACGGAATTTCTTTAAAAGAAAAGAAAATAGTTTTTCCCCAAAAGTTTACGAGTAAAGTCAGAGTCACGTGTAAATAGTATATTAATGACATCACCATCGTGATCGTCATCACATGCTCGATGACGTCAGGAGTAATAATGCGTTCCGGCTGCATCAACGACGTGATTGGTTAACAAACATTATGACGTCGCTATTGACTAAACGCAGCCATTTGTATAAAACTGACTGAAGTAGTGGAGGCAATAAAGGGAAAGTCGTTGTTTGCGCATATAGGGAGGCGTGTATTTTGGGTGGAATTTGGTTTTCGAAGTTGTGCGATCGTACATAAAAAGTAGTGCCAGTTGTTGTTGTATCGTCGTGTGCCTTGGAAGTTAGCTCATAATAATAATTATAATAACAAAAACTTGAGGTGCCTGTTCAATTTACAATACTTAAAATGGAAGGAGCAATGTCATGTGTGAAATACCTTATCTTCATTTTCAATTTTTTGTTTTGGGTAAGTTTGAAATTTTTTTTTTTGTGCGTGTGTGTATAAAATGGCGTTGCATGGAAATGGGAGAATAACGTGACATGTGACCATAGTATTTATCACGACGAGATAAAATCAATATTGTACTGATAACAGTAACGAAGGGCCAAATTTAGATTTGAATCAATTAAAAGTTTCTTAATTGGGTAATACTATACATGTATACAGTGGTCGTATTAATTTTAATTGAAATTAAATTTTCAAAATATTTCAGTAACGCGCTCGTAATACAATACCACTTTTCTGTTTATGGCGTTTAATTGTTTTGGAAGAGCAACAAGTGCAGCTGTACAGTGTAGTTTACATCGTGCGCAACTTTTAGAAACTCTGAGAAATTCTTAATAAAAAAAAAGCATTAAAAAAAATAATAAATGTTGCGCGGCTCTACATAGCTTTTGCAACCACGCATTTCATAGCTGTTTAAGTAGACCGGATAAAAAGTTTTAAGATGTGAGTAATTCACTGTTGTTGTAAATGAATAGTTGATTGGCAAAAGGCCAGTTTAGAATATAAAAAAAAAAAAATAGACGGAAAAATCTAATGAAATCTATCCCATGAACAACGAAATCGTGATGCAAATACAAAACTTTAGAATTGGGTATCAACAAATTGTTTTTTTTACTATAATAAAAAAAGGAAACTGTGTACTATAAATTTATAAAAAGTTTTGAGGATTTGAAGGACAGGGTGTACCTTTTTTTTTTTTTAAAAAAAAAAAGACATAAATTCATAAACACTTTCGTCACTTTACCGTATTAATTTGCATAAGTCACCATTGGGTGAATCATTACTGTATTAGGGATTTGTCAATGAAAGATAATTTTTTTTTTAATTTAATATTTGCGAAATGTTCACATCTTGAGTAAATTTGATGACAATAAATAATTACAGTACATCGAAATCGTCATATCCCGTTTGGCAAACTTTAATGAAAGCTCGATGATAAATAAACGTCATCATTCTATTAGCAATGATGAATTTTTAATAACTATGTAGGTTGAAAAATTTTTTTTTTTTTTTCACGTGTGAAATGAGTCATAAGTCTTAAGATGCGTCTATAAAGCGTGGATGGTCGTCCTTTAACTTTTACTTGATGTCGCAATTCGATTTGCGCAATTAACTTTTTTTTTTTTTTTTGCTGTTTCCATGGAAACTTTGAAAATCCCATTTAAAATAACTGTTATACCGCGTTAAAATGGGTCAGCATCGTTGTTTTTTTTCTTTCGTCAAAAACGGGAATTGCCAGAAAATGAGAAATTCATGTAGTAGATTTCTGCATTTTTCTAGATTTTAACTTCTTTTTTTTGGGGGGTTTTTATTCTATTTGAACTTTGAATACTGTATTCGATGTTGAAAGCGGCTATGATAATGTTTGTAATTGAAAACTTTTCCAAATTTTTTGAAATCGGAAACTGGGCAAAATCATTAAAAAGTATGCAGATTCTTTGGAATTTCATTATTATTATTATTATTGGCAAAAAGAAGCGAGTTGCCATCGGCTAATTGAACGCATGCTACTTTTCAATGCGAAATTAATTTGCAGCTGTTTTACATATTAATTATTACGTTGACTTCATTCGCTAATAAATAAAATTCTTTTTATGTTATTGACAATACGCTTATTTCTAAATGGCTATAACTTAATCCGTTTGCAAACATGCTTTTCAGCACTTTTCAATTACTGTATTGTATTTTTTTTTTTTTTTTTTTGCAAGGGTTTCAAAAATCAGTTCATAGAACTAGCTAATATTTTCATAAACGCGATATTATACTGCATACAATATTATTCTACTTTGGACTCGAGATCTTTGACTTATGTTCTTAAGCGAGTTTATCAACGATATGAAATTCA
>JAQGAZ010002019.1:0-21535 GCA_034692225.1 Polydesmus complanatus | reverse complement strand
AATCATTCGATTTGGTTGAGAAATAAATATTTTATGAGCAATTTTGTGAGGTTCCCTTTTATCGTACTCACCCTGTAGAAAAAATATAAATAATAACATTTGCACGCAAATTTATTATTAACGTCGAAACCAAATATAATATAAACAAAAATAAGCGCGGTTGGATTATTCCGCCCGTACATTTTTAAAAAATTGAAAATTTTGTGACATTTCGTTGTTTGTTTTTTTTTTTTTTCCTCTTCTAATAAATCGCGCATAACGTATTGTCTATAAATTATAAGACAAGGAAATAAATAATGCGCATGGGTGGTGAATTAAAAAATAATAATGTCGCAAATATTTGTACACCTCTCGTATATTCCCCCACCGCAACCGCAACTTCTTCTCAACTTGAGCAGCAACGTCTTTTTCGACGTTTTAGCATAATTCTATTCGGAAAGAAAGCTCTGTTATCGATGCGTATAAACAGTAGGGGCTCGCCGCTGCACTTCCGCCGACCCTCCATTTGCGCGAGGATTCCGTTCTCAAAGTTTATGAAAGTAAAGTTTCATAAGCAATGATACAATAATACTGTACTATTACATAGTTCCAAAACTCTGAAACACACGCATTAATCTGAATTCGATTTAACGTTAAAAAGTCATTTTTATTCGCACGCAATTCTAATGGAAAGAAGAGAAAAAAAAAAATTAGCGGAGATAGTTTAATTTGCGTACATTAAATTGTCATGCATCTAACTCGCGCAAATGAAGGAGGGGAGGTTGGGCGTGCATTGGGATCTGCAGATACAAATTCGAAATTCAAATGAGCCAAGTTGTAAAAAAAAAAAAAAACGACATGAACGAAGCTCTGTACAAAATAAGTATTATGCTAATAAGAGTCACGTGAACTCATTTTTCTAATTAAAAGCTCTTTCATCGTGCAAATAGTGTTGGTCAAAAGGTGAAACGTTTAAATTGCTATTTAAATTTACATAGCGCGTGAAACAGCTTCAAACATCCAAATTAAGCCAGGTTGTCAATGGCAACGATGACATCCTCGTTAACGCCGACACGCGGCACCAGGGTTCGCCTTAATCGACTCTTCATTCGCATTAGCATCAACTGCTCATTTGGAAAGCTTGCGTTTTTGCAATTAGAAATTACTTCGGAAGAAGAAAGAAAGAAGAGGGAGGGAGAGGAGGTGAGATGCTTTTTCTTTCACCTAAACTTATTTCATGTAAATTTAAAAAAAACAAAACTTAATTACATTTCGCAACATCTACATGCTTAAAGAAGCTAAAACCTTTAAAAAAAAAAAAAAAATTCCTAATAATTTATCGAGAATTTTTTCCAATATTTTTTTTTTTTTTGAATACTGTAATACTGTAAAAAAATAAACAATAATTATTATTCTAATAATAATAATACCGGTACTATATAAAAAAAGAAATCAACAAATTAGAAACAATTTGTTTCATCAATGTTCATAGATTAATATTAAGTTTAAATCTTTCCAATAAAAATAGCAGTTATTTGATATGTGCATTCAAGTCTTCATTTACGTGACATATGTTTTTTTATTTACACCAAGATCTTTCTATATAGATCTTGTTTATACTGTACAGTACATATTTTTTCTGCCTCCGCGAATAACTGCCTATTTTTCTTAAAGTTTTTTTTATTTTTATTCGTTTATTAATGTCCAGATAAAATTTCATTGCTACAGTATTACGTTATGCAGAGTGCTGCTTAAATCTGTTCAAGACTTTCGCAAAAAAATATAATATTTGTATTTTAATAATAGTAAGCAAAATTTTAAATTAATAGAAGGGGGAAAATATTAAATTTATATACTCGTATACCGATATTGTATATAAAAAAAACCTTTAAAAACTTCGAGAAAATCGAGTGTCGAAATATATTTCGTAAGAGCAGTTATACTTCAGTGAAATAGCTTCATTAATTATACAGTTTAATTAAAGTTAGGAAATTTAAACGCAAAAAAAAAAAAAAAATTGTAATAAGCTAAATTGTAAATTATTTTACTCGGTGCTGGTAGAAAAATGCTCTTTACCCCTGATTTCTTAAGGAACTATGCAGATTAAAATTAACATAGACATTTATAGGGTAAAATGTTGTAAACCAGTCCTTAAACCGCTTTAAGTTGTTACATCGAGTTCAAGTTGAAAAGGGTAATTAATATTATCCTATACACAAACGAAACCGTGAGTTTCAGCCCTGCTATCTGCTTAGGAAAACGCACTAAAAACTAGTTTTATCACTTAGAAACAAAATTTAAACAAATAAAAAATACCCAATACTGTATAAACAATATTGCTAACATTATCAACATGCATAAAATCAAAATCTGTTTAAGAAGTCGATGAATGTACCGGTAATAAAAATTTTGCCATATACGTAATGAATGGGAAATCAGTCGTTATCGAATCCGCGTTTAAAAACTCGTTTAAATTCCCATATCCGTTGTCTTAACCCGTAGCAGCCTCTTATTTCTCACCCACCCACACCCTCGTACTTCCGACAGCTTTCCTTTTTAATTGAATATTATATAGGCGCTATAAAAAAAAAAAATCCCCGAAAGTGTTCAATTTCAAACTGCTTATAATTTCAGTTTCCATTTATTTTCTCATCTCCGCGCGTCGATTTCATCTAAGAAACTGTTTAAAACGTGTTTTATATAAAAATCTCAATATTACTATAATGACGGTAGAAAAGCAGCTGAAGTAGCGAAAAGTTTTCTCATGAGGATGATCGAGTGCCGCCGCCGCTTCCAGAGTCGGCTCATGCTTTTTCAACTTACCAAACGCAGCGCATCAAATATGCAAATTACTATATGACTCATCTTTAATGCATACGTTTTCTCTCCCTCTATCTCGCTCATTCACTCACTCACTCTCTCTTCTTCTTTCTATCTCTTTTGCAGATTTCAATTAATTGGACGACGACGACGCTACGTGATCAACAAAAGACGGGGATGAACCGGATGACGTCATGTGCCATTCACCGTCAACCAGCTGTTAAGCGTCGACAATCGGCAGTTTAAAAAGTCTCGGAGAATCGATAGGTTGAAAGACGATTTTGAGTCTCTCTTATATCTGTGGTGAATCCTTAGGAAACGAATAAAAAAATAGAAAAGCCATGGGTTGGGCGGTTTACGTGACGGTGATCGGTACCACCCTGCTTCTTAGCGTTTCGTGTTGGTGCAGCGTGATCGACGCTCAAAGGGCTCCGTGCTACAAATGCGAACTATTCAAACAACAACATCCGGAAACCGGCAACCCCTACGAAGAGGTAATTAAAACCTTCGTTCATTTTATTATTTTTATACTCTTATTGTCGTTAAACCGGAAATTAGCCCGAACCATGCGGGATGCTTCAAGTCTCTAGAAAACCACTAGTTAAGAATTGAAATTATGATATTTAAAGAACATTGTGAAAACGATTTTCTAGATTGCAATCAATATTTATTAATTACCCTTATCAAGATTTGTTTTATTATTATTATAATTAACAATTTTTAAATCGATTTATTTCATATTTTTTTTTCGGTTGCATGAGTACCATTATCTTAAAACTACTGGTATAGATATTTAAAAAAGAAAGTACCGGTATACAATTTACTGTTATTCATAACAATTTTAAAATTTCTTTGTAATTTAATACGGGTTTTTTTTTATATAATTTTTTTTTCTTCCGATTTTTATTAAAAAAAAAAATTATCGATTATTTTGAGCTTTTAAAAAACTAAAAAAAAAATACTGTATATTAAAAAAAAACTTCTACTTTTTTGAATACGTTGTCATAGAAACGAAATGTAGCTTTTTGCCTATAACAGTACCCTCCCTACATGCATTTTGTGTGAACCAAATTGGTGATATCGCACGCGTACTTTTTGAATGATCCTCGGACTTTTTCCTGCATCAAAATATCCGATCAATTTTTTTTTAAGATTAGAGAGAGCACCAGTCAAAAAAAAAAAAAAAACAACGCATCGAAGTGGTACCGGTACCTTATATACACGAATATACGGCATAAAAAAAAAAAACAAGAAAAAAAAATCCTAACGAGATTCTGGTTAAGATAAAATGGGTTGTCAGAGCAATGTGACCCGATAAGAGGAAACGTGAGCGAGAATGTTTGCCATTCCAAACAAATAGATTCATCAATTGATCTTCCAAATAACTTAATAAAGCCCCCAATAAAGAAAACTCCAGAAATTGAACGGAACGAAAATTAATCGTCTTCTCCGGTTTCTCTAATTCACAGAACAAATTCGAAAGTTGCGTTAGGTATAAAGCGCTGCTGTTACGAAGAGACCGAACGAAGAAAAAAAGACACCAAATTAAATTAGAAAAACCGCTTTTATGATGCTCTTTACTTTAATTTAAAACATTTATTTTACTTTTTCTTTATTGTTACTTTCTTGGAAAACTGTCAAATAAAACTTGAATAAGTGTACACATAATATAATTATTACTCTTATAATAATATTATGATACCGTGCTTTTATCATAGTCAAAGCCGGCTCAGACCGAAGCTCCTCATGTTCACAATTTAGAGCAAAAAAAAAATAATAAATTAATTAATCAACTTTTTTATTAATTTTAAAAAATAAAAATTCGCGCAAATAAAGTTTTAAGAAGTTTAAAAAATTTGAAATGAAATACTCGCGCAAAAGGGATTTTAGAATCTTAATACGCGCGTAAATGGAGATTTAAAAAGTAATCAATCGTATAAAAAGAGTTTTAGAAAGTAAGCACAAGCTTAAATGGAGTTTAAAAACGTAAACATTCGCTTAAATTGAATTTTAGGATATAAACGCTCGCCCAAATGGAATTTTGGGATATCTTAAATAAATTTTTATAAAATAAACACTCGAGCAAACAAAGTTTTAAAAGATAAACACTTGCATAAATGGAGCTATAAGAAAGAGACACTAGCGCAAATGGAGTTTTGAAAAATAAACACCCGCCCAAATAAAAATTTTAAATTCTCCAAAGGCTGCCTGTGTCTATTTGTAGCCCCCCCCCCCTCTCAAAACTTATTATAGTAATTCCAAAAACTCTCAAAATTCAATTAATAGAGGGGTAAAAATTAATAATCAACAAATTACCCAACTCTATCAAAGCGAACCAGTGTCGGTATAATACCTAGGAGTCACGATTTAGTTAATTAAAAAAATCCGATTACGGGTGATTTTAACGGCATTACAATTTTGTTTTTGTTCGAGAAGAGTGAACAGACGGCGCTTGAGCATGTCCGAGACGGAAGTGGCGAACTTAAGACACAATTTTCTGCTTCACAAAAGACTGTCACAACTCGTCTAACGTGATTAGAATGAAGAAAACAAATAATCCGGCATCGGTAAAACGTCCATCTTCATTACCGTCCGCTTCAACAACTATTACGTCCCCCAAAAAGAAAAAAAAAATCCAGGGTCGAAATCGATCTCGATATCAATCTATCAAATATTAGATCAAAAATAAAATAATAAAAAAAAAGAGGGAAATTGTCGTAGAAAATTTTATAGAATCGAAAAGAATGAACAAAAAAAAAATTTTGACAACGTTTGCCGGAGGCGGTCTTTTATACGCGCGACAAAATTTATACCAGACGAAAGCGTTATACGCATGCGTTAACTTTTGTCATTTGGCGTGAGATTCTAATCAAAGTTCGTCGTGTCAACTTTACTAAAAGAGAGAATTTATGTTGGAACTCATCCCCGTGTTTTGGACCCCGGCATTTCTCGTTACGTCAGCTGACGTCATACCACGCCGACGTAATACTCTAGCTAAGCGAGGAACCGTACGGCGGCGATAAATAGCATTATTTATCTCGAAGCAAAAAGACAGTTTTATAGTTGTCGCGCTGACACTTCCGCCAAACTCCCCCTGGCTCCCTATCGATTGCCCATATGTCCCGTTAGAAATGGGTGATGACGAGCTTTTGTTCTTGATTCTGCGTCATCGTTATTCAAACGGCGGTCCGCGACCCACTAGAGGAGACCAAGAAATATTTCTTTGATGGGTCTCGGAAGAAATTTAATACTGTATTTGAAAAATTATACTACGGTACAGTGTTTGGAAAACTTCATTAAAATTGATAAGTTTCACTTTAAAGTTCGGCAATTTTTTTTTTTAAATTAGATATAATTCATTTAAAATTGAAAGAATTTAATTTAAAGTTGAATAAATTTTATTTAAAGTTGAATAAATTTTATTTAAAGTTAAATAAATTTTATTTAAAGTTGAATAAATTTCATATAAAATTGTATAAATTTAATTTGAAAATTAGGCAGGCTACATTTCATTTGAAAATTGGATACATTTCAATGCTTTCATTTGACAATTGGATACATTTCATTTCAAAAGTCAATAAATTTCATGTCAAAATTTGATAAATTCGATTGCAAAAATTTTTTTTGGTTAACTATAATATATATTTTAAAATTGAATAAACTCCATTAAAATTTGAAAAATTGTTGTAAGAAATTCGAAAAATTTGTTGAAAAACGTGGTAGGGTACTAGTGGAAATTTGAGTACATGTAATGAGAAAGTATTGGACAATATAAGCTTATGTTTTCATCTAAGTGGGTCGCAGTCTGGAAAAGTTTGAGAAACTTCGCTCTTACATCATTATTCCCGCCTTCTTTTTTTCTCCTTCACCCTTTGTATTTCTTCAAACCGTATTTTATGCCACGCGTAGAAATCTGATTACATCTGCACTCCACCACTTCAAACCCCCCAATTCCTCCCCTAACTTTCATAAGGCGTGTGCATATTATAAAATCCTAAAAATGTTTATATCCTCACTTATTCTCTTCACTCTTTTAAGTTTAAAGCTACGACGGCCATTATCCGCCATTTGTAAGCCAATCGATCACACCGGCTTCGATGTTGGAGAGAGCCGGAATATAAATAGCGGACCGGCATCAAATAAAAACAAGTCGTAAAAAGTCGATTGAATAAAATATAAAGAGCCCGACGAACAATATAGAATAAAAATTGCAAACTTTTTCACATGTTCGGGCAAAACTATTCAATTTTTAAAGGATCAATTGCAGAAGGCGCGAGGAGGGAGAGAAAGAGAGGGAGAGAAGAAAACGGTGTCAAAGAACGGAATCTTTCTTGCAATAAAAGTAATTCGAAGAAATTGCGACAACATTCAATTTCATTTTAATGCCTTTATTGGAAGCGTCTTACCGGTGCGCGTTTAAAGTACGGCCCGATGCCTATGTAAAATCAATCGCTCGTGCAATCCGAGTCACGCTGTCACGAACAAAACTGCCACGGTCTACCAATAACTAAACTCGATACTATTCTTAACTACCGCGTAACCGGTAAACACGATCAACCTTCAATTTTATACGGGAAATGCGCAATAATGATCTTGCACGCTAGAGACATGCGAAAAACTGTTCGGCAACTATTTTTAAGTTGAACTTTGTAAATAAAAATGAATTATTCAAATGAATAATAATTTCACACGCGAAACTCGAATTCCATGAGTCTTCCGTTTTTCGCAGCATTTTATAACATTTACTTCTCAATTTTATATAGGCCTACTGTACAATACGGTAATATACTGTAAATAGGATAAAATTCCGGTACGTTCTCTGGCCGAGAACGCATTCGGTTCAGAATTGCAAGTTCCCAAATACTATTTCATAGCAATTTTTAACTAGAAAATGACCGAAATTGTCTAATTTATTTTTTTTTTAAATAAAATAATGTAACAGAAAGAAATAACCGATATTATAAAAACTACGAATTACGAGTACAATTTGGTTTTAAAAATTGTTAAAAATACTGTTCTTCCAAAATAGTGTAAATGTTTTTCTTTTTTTTAAAAAAAAAGTTGCATACATTATCCACAATTAACTGGAAATGAGGGAGAGGGGGGGGGGGGGAATCTGCAAAAAAATATTAACAATAAGTGCCGATAAATAAATGTAAATATTAGTTTTTCTATTTTAATGAGTTTATAGCCTCTAGAAATTTTAATTACTATAATGGTAGAAGGGAAGGTTGACTTAGAGAAAACATTCTTTAATCATTCATTACAGTTGAAAATCCAAAATCGAAAACATTTTAAAACTACTGTAGGCCTACATAATATTTTGCAGTCTATATCATTTAAATCTGGGATATTAAAGAAGCGCGCCAACGTATGATACAGGCATGAGACGAACTAGATGCTGGAATCAATGCAGCAACGAGTAATTAGAGATGCGTTTTCCAGCGCATACATACTGTACATGTATACACGTAAAATACAGTACCGGTACATATACTGTATAGGTATAAAATTTTATAATTTCAAGAATTATTTTAAATGTAGGTCTGCTCGAATTTCGTTATGTTATCATTCCATTTCATCTTTCGATTCGCTCAATAAACCTTTCACTATTTTAAAGTTAAAAATGTAGGCACCCAATTAAAGTAATTGAAAAAAAAAAAGTCTTGATTTTCGTAAAAGAGCTAGCCTTTACCACTCGAGCGTCAAACGACGCGAAAGATGAAAAATAAATAGAGATTTTCTCTCGTTTTCAATTCAAAAAAAAAAAAAAAAAAAAAAAAAAAAAGAAAAAAAAAAGAAAGAAAGACGAAGCTGTTTGATATCCATTTACATAATAAATCTCGTTTCAAGTGCAGTTCACTTGGATGACTTCACTCTCCTACTACTTAATTGGCCAATAATGACGTCACATCCTTTCTATTTCGAGCCAATTAAGTTTAAGATCAGGAACTTCCATTTGCGATCTTACGACTTCGCATACATTTCTTTTCACCTATTAACGAATGGAGAAATAAGACCTAAATATTGCAACGAGAAATACTCCGGGGCTAAAGCTTGCTCCAGGAACCCCAGATCGATCGTTTCTTCTCCCCCCCTACTTGCTTAAATAATGCAATAATGATCTTTACATCGATTAGATGAACCCGAAATACAGTACAGAAATTCTGTATAATTATTTTTATATAAAGTTATATGCAATTTTTCACTTCCGCGAATCAAATGGGCCTCTAATTATGTCTCATAACTTCATCAGATTTTAATTATAAACTAATTTAATGCTAAGAAGTGACAAATTTTTGGAACTCTAAACCCGTCATTTTAAAGCTCCGCTAGCGCCAATTCTGAGCCGATGGGAAAAAAACCCCTCGCGCAAATGGAGTGTTATTTCACTACGTGCCTGATTAATTTATTTCGGAATTAAGATAAATGTTGGCGGACCAAGATGAAGCGCGGAGTATGAGTGAGGAAGATAAAACGGGAAACGAGGTTTATCGCTTTTTAGGTTGGCAATAAAAATAAAAGAATAAAAGCGTGCGCGGTGGTTGCACGCGGCACGTCATCGGTCCAAACGGACTAAGGTTATGGTCCGCACCTATTTACGCTCGGACCTTCTGACCTCGTCTTGAACTCATCGCCATATAATTCCTCACTTATAAATAAAACATAATGCAACATAAAAATCCTACAAACAAAAAGTAAACAAATAAATAAAAACCGAGCAGAATAACAAAAAAAAAAAACCATAAACATTTGGCTTTATAAACCTCTGTAGAACGAATATTATTGCAGTGAAACCTCTGTAAAACCAAACCTAAGCAGAGACAAATCTTTTTAAGTAAACCTTAGTTTTAGTTCAACAATAATTCCTTTATTTTAACAAAGTGCTGTGAAACCCTTGTAATGCGAACATCAACCACAGTAGTATGAACATTTGTGCAGCAAACAATTCAGTAGAAACAATTTGACGCCAATTTTAAATGCAGAATAATTTCCAATTTGCTATGTATTTTAGGTTAGGGGTTTTTTTTTTTGCCTAAACTGATATGGCTTTTTTAAACACAAAAATCAATTGTTAAAAAAATAAAAATTGGCGTAAAAGTGATTTTCTAAAAATATTCCCGCAAATTTTCCATAATTAATTGAAAGAACAAATGTTTGTTTAGAAACATTTAAATAGGTTATCGTTGTCTTTCAGAATCAAAAAACAAAAAAATAGAAAATTTAATTTCCCCGCCTATAATTACGAGCGTAAAAGCGTGGCAGCGACTTATAAAATAATCTTCTTTCAGCTTTGATTTATCAAATAAACAAAGTCTATGCAAATATTTATATCTTAAGTAAAATAAAAAAAAATAAAAAAAATAATAAGTTTTATTTTTTTTGCTTCCTTCTCTCAATACAAAAATCAACACAAAATCTCCAAAGCGTATATATGTATATGTTTCTTTACTTTTCCTTTCGTACTAATATATACATTTTATTTTGTTTTTCTTTGAAATAGTAATAGTGATAAGTAGACGCAGAAAGGAAATTGAAAATTGGAAATAATCCTCCATCCTCGGCTCATTACTTGTTTACGCACGTTTTTTCTATCAAAAAACAGGGAAGCAATCACGAAGATGTTGGATGTAAAATTCAAAGCCTACGCCATTTTTAATCTCGAAAAATAAAAAAAAAAAAAAAAAAAATTAAAAGCGTACGTGTATCTCACGATAATAACAGCTATATAGGACAAAAGAAATATTAAAATAATAATAATAATAAAAGTACGGCATGAAAAAAAAAAAGAAAAGCAAATCGGTATCCAATTTTATTTTATTTTTTTAATATTACTTTATAAAATGTGAATAGATAAGAATTGCGTCGAAGGTATCACGTTTTGCGCTTTTAAATTTGCGCAGGCTGCGTGTACCAAAAACTCCTATGAATAATTATTATATAGATGGAAACAAAAGACTCCGCTATTGTTATTAGGGAATAGCGGGAGAATTAATTCGCTGAGATGCACTTTGTACTAGCGTGTACCCTACTTTGACGTAGTGGCTTTATGATTAAAATTAGAGTCATCCGTTGGAGCCGATGACTTTAACACACGCAGGCAAGCAGGGTACGGTACTACAATTACTGCGAAAACGGAAGGAAGACACAATGAAACACAACTTGATTGGAGAGAAATAAAACGGAAAGAGAGAAAGAAAAAAAAACTTAAAATAAGAATAAATAGAAGATAGGCTTTCATTTATGCCATGAATTTCAAATAAAAGTTGAACTCGACCGACAATTACCTTCGCCAATCAACACGCACAAACGAGTAGCTTACCTACTGTATAAAACGCTAATCAATTAGACAAATCTACTTAACCATTATCGCTAAGTGCTAGTTCGTTATTACTAGTAATTAAATGCTGAGTGCAGGGCGGCCAAAAAACTCTTATAAATATACACCGTGGTCACAAAAAAACTGCACCCATAATCTAAATATTTCAATCCCACATGAAAAAAACTTTACTTTAAGAACTTTATTTTAACATTTAATAATTATTGTTTTATTCTGTGTTCAAAATATTCTCTTTCGGTTCAAAAAAAAAAAAAAAAGTTGAGTTCTAAAATCCGACCTTAGTCTTAATAAATTCAAAAATCACTCGTACCAATCGGAATTTCTCAAAAAGTTCTATTAATATAAAAAAAATATTGCTGTTTGTTATTTTAAATCCCTATTATTTGCTTAGCAAATAAAATAAAAATACAAACGATTCTTAATCTTCCTTCCGTATTTTCCTTTAAATTGATGCTCAAAACCTCATCTTGAGATATTAATCGCCATATAATAATATTTAATCGATGATTAAAGTTATCTCATTAAATTGAAAACTAAGCAAAAAAATAAATAAAATAAACGATCATTAAAGTTACCATCAAAAATCTTTTTAATCATCACTCATTTCGTAAACCGGAAGTTTAATTCGATGTTCAAAGTTGAGACATCAATCACCGCCAGTAAATTGGAATATAAAAACATCATCATCAAACTTTTCAACTCTTAAAATAAATAAATAACGGGGTAGCTGATGTGGGTTAATTAATCCAAGAGCGTCTTAAATAAAAATAAAAAAAATTCGACGCCGAAAATTTTTTCCCCCTCCCAGCCTTTTAAACGTTAACAATTGCAACCGATCTTTTCTCGTTAAATTCGGTGTGTAGAAAATTTAAAAAAAAAAAATTCCCATTAACATATTGAATGGCAAGTAAGCAAAAGAGAAAATGAAGAAGAAGAAGGAAAAAAAAAAGCCGCTTAAATGAGTATTATAAATAACGTCGGTACCATCATCAACAGCAGCCGCCCGCCGGAAGCTATCCCACACTTTTAAATAATAAATAGCTTATTTTTCGTTCATTTAAAATAACGAAGAGGGCTTTAACTGTTTGTTTAATCTCATAAAACCTAAACAAGAAACGAAAAATAAAAAAAAACAACATAAAATCCTTCTCGCTCTTACTTTTTCATCATCTTCAATACAACGTTAACATCTTTTAATAATCGGCCATTTTCTCATCTAATTTCCTTTTCCATACGTGGGCAAAAGTAGCGAGTGGGCTTTTCATTCCTACTCCTCCTTTTCCACCACCCACTCCTAACGTCAGCGTTGACGTCAAATTGAACGATGGTCGCGAGCAGCCTCCGCTACTACACTTGTACAACCTACAAACATTAATTAATGAGAAAATTCCCTAGCCGAATTTTCCCTATTTCTCGCATCTCAAATCCAGCCTTCCACCACCCCTCGCTTCGTATATCTTAAACGTAGGTTAGCTACACTTTTAACCTTTGCACGATGCGTGAAAACCGATTCACCATCGCAAACGCCATTTATAATGATCGATTTAATCTCGTTATCGATGCGTGTACGAGAGATCATAGGTGTGATGGAATAACACGGTAAATCCAAAGTTACTACGGCGGAAAACACGTAGCGAAAAATGCGTGCTATTCAAGAATTATAATTTCGCATATAAAACTTTTTGCAGAACTTTAATTATCCGAACATTTTTTTTTTATCAAATTCAGCATGTTTTTTTAATTTTTGCTATTTCATTACCGGTACTTTTAAAACCAGTAATGCAGATATTTCAAACTAATTTTATTTAAAAATAAAATCAACAAAATCCTTCATCAAACAGCTTTTTGTGTTTTTCCGAGTCGTTTTTTTTTTCTTTTTCGACTTAGAAATGCTGGACTATACCGGGTAATCTGTTTTAATAAAGCTTAAATTGGCCGTTACACGGTTGTTCCTCCACACCCAAGGATATATTAGTTAGAGAGGAATCCATTCGTCTTTGTAAATAAATGTAACATTAGAGAACCTTTTTTTTTTTTTTCTCCTTTCTTTCTCATTTAGCTCCAACGCCGGCTAATTAACCCCCACTGACCTCGCTTCTCACTGAAAAATCATCGTCATCATCATTAACGCCTTCAATTATTTGGCCATCGCATAATTTAACCTTAATGCAGCGATCTAGCGCCTATTTAATAGTAATCAACTTGCGAGATAAATGGCTATATCTAAATAGAATAAATAGCCAGCAACGAATTTCGCATCACTTTTCTCTCTCTCGCCATTCACCCACTCCCAAACACCCCAAAACCCGTTCACCCCCTTCTATTTACTTTTCGTATTTATTCGCACTTGGCAACAATTTAACGAGATTTTGTTTTCGAGACTCAATTAAAACGCTTAAAAATCGCAAAGTTTCAACTGTGTCCAAAATCACAGAACAATTCTTACAGATTATAATTGAAAAAAATATTATTTAATGATATTTACAATAATTATTGTTTAAACAATTACTCCTACAACCACGTTTGATATTAAATATAGCTTATCACTATTTAAAAAATTTAAAAATATAAAGTTAATTTACTGACAACTACTCACAGAGGCTGCACGCCCAGCAGATAAGTTACAAAGCAGCTCGCAACATAGCTGCGTCATTGCAGCTGCTTAGTTGCTACTTTCGCTTTAACAACTTTTTTCCCCGGCTTAAATTAGGTATGGTTAAGTTAAATTAAAAATGGTCAGATCAACTTATGACTGGTTAGGTTAAATTAAGAATGATTAAGATAAATTAAATTAAGTTTGGTTAGAAAAAATTAAGGGCTTTGGCTTGATTAACTTAAGGTATGGTTAGGTTAAATTATACTAGCTTAGGCAGTACGTGTACAGGCACTACAAATTAAAAATAATTTTCCAATGCAAGCACCTTGAAACAGGGCATTCTATTTTATTAGGACTTCTTGACATTTTATATATTAAAATACTGTATCCTGAATTGGTTAAGTGATTGACGCATGCGCCAAAGCAACTTTAACCCTAAAATAACCTTTGCATAACTTTTAACAACAGTCGAGTTAAAAATAATAAACTTCAAATTATCAAAACAACAAACCCCAATGCGCTTGGGCAAAGTTCAGGAAACTCTCATAATTATTATTGTTCAGACTTTAGAAGATAAAGCAAAGTTGTAAAAATTTATTTACTTTTGATATCATCGCATGCTCACTGTGAAATTTACTTAGATAAATTTAAAAAAAAAAAAAAAAAATTTGGCACCGTCATTCTCAAATTGGGCAATTATTTCATTTCGTATGGCACGTCAGTTAATTTTTAATCGCATTTTATAGCCCAATAAAAATCAAGTCTACAAGAGGATGATCATTTCCGCTTTTATTATTAAGTCCAATATGTTTACGGTGAAAAAAAGGTGAATGGTAATAAAACCTCTCCCTACCAATCTCATATTTATTAATGATTAATTGAAGCAAAGTAATTACGGAGTTCATGTCTGTGTTAGTCCCAAATGATATCTTCTTTGTAATTAATCAATGTTACGTCACCGGAACATCATTCACCGTCGCAGATGCCCCGCTTTCTTTTTCCTGCTCTTCCAATGAAGATAGATGGAAATGAAGGGCACGGGGTGGGAGGGAGGAAAGGGAAAGGAAAAGGATGATGGCTAATCGCATTTCCAACGCGTCATCATCGACTGCAATACAGTAGTAAAAAAACAACAACAACAAAAAAAAAAAAAAAAACAGCGATTTTGCATAACCAATTTCGTAGGCGAATACTCTTACAAAGCGATCAAATGTCGATACACCGAACTTATTATTAAGAAATTCCTATGTGTGTTTTTAAAGCCTTACCGAGACTCAACACATTTTGAATACACAAACTTTAGTTTTATATATAAATAAATTTTTTAAAAAATAACTCGCCAACAGTGTTGAATTTCGATACTTTTTGGGTGCGCTTAGAATTTACAATTATGCAGTTATTTGATGGTATTTAGTAATTTAACAACCTTATATAGTATTCATAGCGGTATTGTTAAATCTTTAGAGAGTATTTTTGTTATGCACTTAAGTTTACTTTCATGTTTTCTTTAATATTTTTTTTTTTATATTTTATTATTTTGCATTTCTTGAATAAGCAAAAAAAAAATAATAATAATAATAATACCCAAACATAGAATATAGAACTTCGTTGTATCAAGGTAAGCCCTCAATACGAATAAATGGCAGGTAGTTTTTGTTTGCCAAATTAAAAACCTGACCCAAAAAAAATAATTTTTTCCCTCTCCCTCAAACTGAAATATCCGGTCTCTAACACAAGTTTCATTTCCTGTTAGCCGATACATTCTTGTCATCGTGCTTTCATAAAATATGTTTTTTTTCTTTTTTTTTTTTCGTTCTTTTCTTTCTTTCTTTCTTTCTTTTTTTTTTTTTTTGACTTTTCGCTTAGGGAACTAAATTCCGGGCGCAATACATCTACGATAAAAAAAATTAGAAAAATGCGAAGGAAAAAATTGAAACGAGAACGCGAAACAAAAAAATAATAATGCGTCAGGTATACGGTTTCCCAAAGTATACTACGCATGTTCCTTTTGGAAAACCCCGCAGCTGCCAACTAAAAGTTGAAATCAGCCGGATATTTCATGAAACCTACGAACTCCACCCATCATTTTCAATCCATAAATTAAAAAAAAAAAAAAAACCAACCAACCAACCAACAAACCTAAGTTATTTAAATGCGCTTTTCCATTTCCTCGACGTCATTTCATCCTTAAATAAGATTCCGCACTCAAAGCATTTCTAACAAAAAAAGCCTATTCAAAACAAACACTGAAGATAAAAGTTAAGTTCGTGTAAGTTCAGAACATGAAATTCGTCACCTTCTTTTATAAAGAGCGGCCGAATCCTACACTACATGTATAAAAAGCCATTTCTAGCATTTTACAAAAAAATACATCATTAATTAAAAAAAAAAATTTCATCTAAAAATGCATTAATAATGCGCATAATACCAAAATAATTGTGTTTCACTTATCATCATAGGAACGTACAGTAGGTCTTAACTTGGTATTACTTAGTATTGCAGTGCAGTACCGTACCTAAAACTTTCAGGAGACGACAAGAATAATAAAAATTTAAAAATTTAGACCATTCAACTCAGCTAACATGTATAATACGTGCTTAAATTTCAATTCAAAATTACCGCCGTAATACTAATACTTTGGCAAAAAAGAAAAAAAAAATTAATTGCAAATTCAATCATTAGCGCTTCGTCACGAGGTGAATATTTACTGCGCCCACTTTTCGATTAAAGCCTGTTCAGAATTCTTAATACACAGCACTTCAATTACCTTAATGCACTAAATTTAAATAAAAAATATTTTACCCCCTCTCACGAATTAAAGATGAATATCATATTATAATACAGTATAAAAAATTCAATTTTTTTAACTACTCGTACATGTAAATGTAGACCTTTCACAAAAAAAAATCAATTTTCTTAATGATAAGTCTAATCATTAATTCAAAATATAACTTTCAATAATCATATAAAATTTCTAATATACTTTATGTAATTTCGATATAGAAATACATTATACGGAGTATTAATTAATATGGTATAAATTTTACAATTTCATTCGGCTAATAATTTTACATTTTTTGCCCAATTAAGACTTTGGACAGTAAAGGAATATGCTTGAATATTAATTTGTTGAATAAACTTTATTATTTCACAAACATGAAGATTTCTCGCATTGTATGGCTTTTATCGTATTCCCTAAGCGTTACAATTTTCATGTTAGCTGTTGCAATGCTTTATACTCGTATTTTAGCATCTACTGTATATTTAATGACTATTAAAGATAATCAAGTGCCTTGAAAATCAATGATTTATTAAAACAGATTCGTATTTCCATAGTAATTAATGTTTTAGAAATGACTTTAAAAGTTGCGCAAGCGTCACTCACAAGACCAATAAAATACTGTATATAACACTTTAATTCAAAAATGCGATGCATGCATATCGATCGATCTTTGATGACCAATACTTTTGCAGCCAACTTGCCAAGTAGGCTACACTTTTAAATATTCTTCCATTCCGAAAACTTTGCCGAAACAGTTAATTAATCCCGACTTTCGTCCAAAATATCAGAAAGCGTAAACGATAACTTTTTTGTCTCCTGTTATTATAACCTGCTTTTGCATTCAAGAAAAATAAATGGTCAACTCAACTCGTGAATAGAAAAACACCACGTTAATTACAATAAACCAAATGGGCTTAAACTGATGTCGATTGAGAATGTAAACATTATTTTCATACGCAAATATTTGCATTAGTAATGAAGGATGAGATATGTGGAGAGGTGATGGTAGTGACGAGCCAACGACCGTATCTTCCTCTTCATTTCGTAAAATGCGAATACGAGTCCCCAATGGCAGGCGCACTTTAATTTCCTATTTATTCTAATGCCCAATTAATTTCCACATTCGCTAATCTAGTTTGTGTTCCATTGCAACTTAGATAAACAAAGGCGCAAGTACATTTCTACCTATCTCTATTAGCGATATTCTCAGTTTCTATCATTCTCTCTCTCGTAACGTCATTCTGTCTTTGAACATCGTTCTGCCTCTCTTTCTCTCGCTCTCTCAGCATCAATTTGCTTTCACTGCTAGTTTATATGAAACTACGTTAAATAAAACGAAGGCAAATAAGTACCGAAGATTGTAGTCGAATGCGTTTGTATAGGTTTAAAGACGTCGTAAGATGATTTACAATCTGCGCAGCTTGTACGCGATTCAATGGTCCTCTGATTACGTCATTAGACGCATTCAGCGATACTCGATCCGCTATTTAACTTGTTTTTTAGTCCAAAAAAATTTTTTAACAACAAAAGATAATGTCGTCGTTTCTCCCTATCTCTCTCACTCTCCACTTCATTCGTTTCCTTCGTCTAAATTTTCTCTTTTTTTTTTTTTTTTTTTTCTTCGGCGGGAAATGTTTTGGGTGATGTAAACACGAGGTTTTATTCCATGTCACTCGACATGGAAGCATTTCTCGCCATTTTTTTGGGTGAGAAAAATAGCAAATTTGTAAGAAAAAGAAGAAGAAGAAGAAAAAAAAAAGTATCGTTTCCGACACGAGTAAATCATGCTAAGTCCCGTATAGAGATATAGAAGGAGTGAAAGAGTGATAGAAAGTCGTTGCCTACTTCTCGGTGTCAAACGCAGCAAAGCGTGAATTTCAAATCTGAAAATCTTGCAAATGCCAAGAAAAAAAATATATATATAATAAAAAATTGGATAAGAATATTTTAAAAAAAAAATCAAAGAAGCGTTCTGTATAAAAATCTATAAGTTCCAGAGTGTCAACCGTAAACTCGCGCTCTCTCTCTCCATCTCCCGATTTGGCTACATAATACTCAAGTCCTGGTTAGATTTTTGAAGGTTGAAAAGCGAATTGTCGCCTTTTCTTCTATCAAATCGCGTCATTTACGGGTCAACGAGCATTCAAAACGCTGACTAAAGCTTCTCTAACGCACTTCTATCTACAAAATCTCCCTTAAAAACTAACCACACGCGGCGAAATCTGTCAAAAACACTGATTTAGAGCAATATTATTTCATAGAAATACAAAATAAAAAATAGAAAAATTTTGCAATTGAGTTATTTTTTTTTTTTTTACCGACGAGAACGATTGTAAACTGCATAAAGTAGGCTATGCATTTATTATAATTTTATCGTTGCTCAAAAACAACTTTTAAATCGACAACAAAGAGATAGTAAAAAATCACAAATTTAAGGCGAAAAAAAAACCCATCTTGCACTGAGTCATTTCATGTTCAAAATAGCTGGTTTTAATCTTAAAATTTTATTTTATCGCATCTGCTATAAGCTGAGCGTGCATACATATTGTACAAGGCAATAATTATTACGGTAATAAAAAAAATTAATTTTATTCACTAATAGAAGTTTTAATCAAGAAGTTTTAATCGAAAAGGAAACTATAAACGAAGTTCAACAACTCGTCTAAAAATTCAACGCTTTGAATAAGAACGTAATCTCTAAATGCAATGTATTATATGTCGTAATTAAATTTTGACTATGCAGTTTATTATTATACTCGATGAAGAAGAAGAAGAAAAAAAAATCTTAAGTTGAACTCTGAATGATGACACGCGTTTACACAATAGCGAAACAATTTTCCGTAGCATAAAAACATGTAGTTTAACGTTCCATAAAGTACAAAAGTGCTTATTAACAACAACCTAATGTTGCAGACAATATTGACTCGATATTCCCTGTTAACGATGTAGAAGACGAAGAAGAAAAAAAAAACTACTTCAAATTTTCAACGGCATTAAACCCGAAAATCTTTTCTTTATTTTGGGTGCATTAAAAACCGATCAAGAACCGAGCAAAAAAAAAAAAGTTTAAACTAAGTTTAAAAAGGCTTTTTCTTTAAAAAAAAAAAAAAAAAGATATCAAAACAGAGAAAATCAAGATAATCCTCCATGTTTATCGATTTTCCATGAGTTGGCATCAGTTGCAATACCACCAGCAACGTCTAATCGCTCGCTAACGTTATTTGTGGTCACGTGATCCATTTCGCCCGTTTTATTTTCTCGCAACAAAAATTGTGTGCGAGTTTGAAATAAATTTCAAGTTAGAACGTCGTCTGCTATTTCTTAAAGGATTATTTACACTCGGTTTCATCGTGTGAATACGAGTTTTGATTACCAATGGCTTTACTCCCTACCCCGGTGTTTGCTACCGTATTTACAACACCCACTTACCGTACGCTACCGCCACGCTGCTTCCCAACCTTATTTGTCAACGGTACAACAATCATAATAATTATAACATTAAATATAATAAGCTTTATTCGGATAAGTACATCGTTAATACTTTGCCGACTTCTAAATCTAGATTTACGACGTATTCTTAATTTAACACTTTTGTGGCAGCAATTAAAGAGATTTTACTAAGCCAAATTAAATTTCTTCAACCGAAGAATTATCAAACACACTTTTTAAAACACGATCAAAGCTTTAAAATTATCGTTTTCAAAAATGGTGTGCGACTGCGCTGTAAAACCAAAAAAAAAAATCTTCTTTTAATATCAATTGGGTAGTCTCAGTATACATTAAAAGCCGTTGCTTAACAAATTAAAACAAGGTTTAAATAAAACTAGATTTTTTGGGGGCCAGGAAGGGGACCTTCTCACGAGATACCAGCGCTTAAGCGGGACAGGATACCCCGCTTGAGAAGCACATTATCAGTTTCCAGTACCGCGGATTGCACGAGCCTACACGAGTCAACGATTCGTGAAGAACGATAGAGAGAGAGAGAGAAAAAAAAGGTCGAAAAGTCGGCTCGGGTTTTATGTGAGTCCATAACGAACAACAATACCAACTCGTTAGCCGCATTCTTTTTTTTTTTTTTCTTTTTTTTCTTTTTCTTTCTTTCTTTTTTTATTTTTATTTTCACCCTCTCATTTTTCGTCTACTTATACCGCACTTCTTCTCGCGCCATATGACGTCAGAGTCAAATCTAGCCAACTCTATTAAAGAAGATTTATTAGCAATAACTCTCAATCAGCTTTTCATTTCGCCACCATTGTACCCTCCAAACATATCAATCATGTGACTTCAATCGTAAAATAGCACCAACATTTCTCAATCAATTATCGATTGAATTGCGCTCGTTTGATTCCCAACGAAATTGTAAATATGTTTTTAACTCTGCGTATAAATCTAAAAATAATACAGCAGTAACCAATATCTATTTTTTATGTGAAAAAAATTACATTTTTGTTGTTTATTAATGTCCCTAATGAAGAAATCAAACCAATTTATTCAGCAAAAAGGGATAATCTAAAAAAACCTAAAAAATTCTGATTTGTACCAATATTATTGTGATATTTTGTCAGTTGTCACAACAAGTATAACCATGAATAATTGATAAATGAGTGCAATTAACTCTTAAAAAAATGTAAACTAAAATCCAGTAAATTTCCGATTATCCGCGAGCTATTTTGCCCGTAATTTCTTCTTCTTCTTTTTTTTTTTTTTTTTGAAGTACAGGTATTTTAACACAAAAAAGCACAAAAAGGTGACAGATTTTATACTACTGTTTATTAAGTCATAATTGCGTGTTTAACCCTCCTACAATAATTAAAAATTGTTAAATAGCATTTTTCTATTGATTTATGCCTTTTTTTGGGTTATTTTTTTGCATTATTAGTAGCGAAATACGTTTTGTCAATCCCTGAAAAATTTAATTTATTTGAGATGTTGCATTTTCAAAATACAGGCGGCCCCCTACTTTCGCACACTCTACTTTCGCACAATTCGCTATTTCGAACATTAATTTCTTTAAAAA
>JAQGAZ010002018.1:0-21536 GCA_034692225.1 Polydesmus complanatus | reverse complement strand
ACCAAAATGGCAGCCGGTGTTAACCAGCTGATGGCATATATGTTCCCGATCAGGAAAAAGAATAAGCTATCCAATACATCACTCCACATTTAAGTGGTCGCTGCCTGATTTAAAAAAAAACATGGTAGACTTTATAATGGCTCTGTCATTGTTCCCACTAAGCTGCTTCTTGCCGCATGGCTGGTTAGAAAATTAAATCTATCAAATTAAACATAAATTTAGTTTTAGAAACACTGAAGTCACCTAACCATAGCATCATGTTATTATTTTTAAGAATTGTTGAGCTGATGTAAATAAATTAAACATTACTTGATAATAAAAAATTCAAATGTGCTAGCTAATTAAACATTTTGTTAGGCAGTCTATAGCTGAGCTCAGCAGGAACAAGTTACTTATTTGCTTTTTATTTACATACATTTTGGCCATCATGGCAAAATAAATCCTAATGAGCCTTTATAGAAGAGAAGGGGAAGCAGCATGGGCCATATAAATGCTTCACCTCATATACCTGGACAACGCTTTAACCAGTTCCTAGATATAGGTGGAAACTACCAAAATGGCAGCCGGTGTTAACCAGCTGATGGCATATATGTTCCCGATCAGGAAAAGGAATAAGCTATCCAATACATCGCTCCACATTTAAGTGGTCGCTGCATGATTTAAAAAAAAAAACATGGTAGACTTTGTAATGGCTCTCTGTCATTGTTCCCACTAAGCTGCATCCTGCTGATTAGCTGATTAAAAATTTGTATCAATGAAATTAAGTTTAAATTTAGTTTTAGAAACACTGAAGTCACCTAACCATAATCATGGTATTATTTTTATATAATAAATTAGAGTCTATTTAATACTTAAATAAGTTAGGTCTACCTTGACTTGTTAATATTGAAAGCACTCTGCAAATCCCAGGGTTGAACAAGACTTCCTCAAACTGGTCAATATTATTATGCGCGGATCTAAAAACAGAAGAAGAAAAAAAAAGCCATTAGAAATTGTTTGCTTTTTTAATAATCATGTAATTCAATAGAATTAATACAATAATAACAACAATTAAAAAAAATTCCATTAAAACCAGGGGAAAAAATTACAACAATAATAATAATAACAATCTTAAAACAATATAAACAATCAAAAAAAAATTTTAAATAAAAATAATAAATAACAGAAATAAAATTAATAACAGACAATTAAATCCACTAATCCATTATTTACTGGGGAAAAAAAATTAAATTAAGCTTTAAGTGGAATTTATCTGATTAGTAAATTACACTCACCCTTAACTTTGAACTTTCAATACAATATAACCCCCCCCCCCCCTCCCCAACAAAAAAAAAACTCAATACTGTAGGCCTATTGCTAGTGAACAAAAGTCCAACTCAAAATCAATCAATTACAAAAATTGTCTATCAATATTACTAATTAACATATTAACAATTATTATTACCTATCAATACTTAAAACGAACGAATTTCAAATAAAATAAATTAGAAACAAACTTTGGTAGGCACTTACCAATGAACGATGGCAAAGGGACGAAGCACGTGGTCTACTTCATCGCCGTTTACACTGATACGCATTTTCAAGCACAATATTTCTTCCATTGTCTTCCGCGCCGAGAACAACAATGATAATAATGTTATATAAAATTTAAGACAAGACCGATAGTTGAACGTAAATAAATACGGTAGCACGAGAGCAGAAGCGAAAATAATTTCGCCCTTTGAAAAAGAGAAAGGTAATGGCGACGTAGGAAAGAAAGTTTGTTGACCTTTGGTGTACGTCAGCCGTTGAGCAAAACAAAAGACAACTTCCCGACCACCCTAACCCGGCCACCACCAGATTAGGGAAAAAAAAAGCTTTTAAATTTTGATAACCTAGATTCAGTTAATACATTAAAACCTCTGTACAGAGACCAGCGTTGAAGCAGAATTAGAAACCTACTACATGTATACCTTCATTGAAAATTGGGAGCGGTCACGATCTCGCAGTGGAGATGGTCGTCTTTGGGAGGTGCAGTAACATATGGGAAAAATCCTTTTGAGGTGGTCTCTCGAAATAGGAGTGGTCTTTATTGGAAGGTGGTCCGGTGTAGAGATTTCCTCTGTAAATAAAATAATATCAAAATGAATGCCTTTAAATAAATTATGTCGCGCGTGAGTAATCAAATGAAACACCCTATATAATACTTGTATAAATAGATGCAAATTTCTCTTGGATAACACCCTCTCTACCTTATAGCCTACACCCCCTTCCCCCCTTTTTTTTATTATTATTTTTATAAACCGACAGTTTTCAAACTGTTAATAAATTTCATTAATCAAACTACTGTATTGAAATGACAGGAGGAGGAGAGAGAGATGCATTTCAAACGTCAAAAGAATGCACGGAATGGTACCCCGGAAAAGCCGGAATGGCGTATTGAAAGTTCGTTGTAACGAGGTTGTACGCCTATAAATTCATTCGGGAGTTTCACGATTAAATTTGCATTTTGCCTCATTATTACGATTGTATCGGAAGAGTACCGACATTTCTCCATTATTATTATTAGATGGAATGTTAGGAAAGAGATGGTGGGTGTGAGACCCTCTCTATTGATCCATCATCGTTGTCGCATTCTTGTTTCTCTAAACGATGTTTGTGTCAAGTGAAGAGCGAGAGAGAGAGAGAGCCAGAGTGATGAGGAAAGAGAGTCAGAGTGATGGAGGAGGAAAGAGAATGAAGAGCCATTAAAATTCAACTAAATTCTAATAAAATAAATACTTTAGTGTAGGTTGTTTATTCATGATGAGAGGCTTCGAACAACGTAGAAATTCAAACCTCTCACTTTCCCTCGTACAACGCGATTGAAGTTTTTGATATAACGCGTTATAGAAATCCGCATAATTAAAAAAACAACACTACTTTGTTCCCGCCTTTTATTTGTCCTATGAAAATGTCGTTGGAATTTAAGTGGTATTTTTTTTAGAAAGCCGAAAAAAAAATAAGAAATTTAGTTTTAAAATCCATTGTTTTTACTAGTAGACTAAAAAGTTTAAGATTTCGACGTTATAAATGTCCGACTAACTTCAAAAAATAATAAATCTTGGAACATTTTTATGAGATAGTTGACATCTTTTTGTTTTATTTTTTTCATTCTTTTTGTTTTTTGTTTTACAAAAAAAAAAAAAAAAAATTTTATACCTTTTCTACGAAAATCATAGCAATTATAAACAAAATTTTCTTACGCATGCACGGTTCAACCTATTTTTTTCAAATTTTAATTTTGTTCAAATTTTTTGTGGGCAGGTAAAATGGCGTCCTCTTCACGATGGTCTCCATCTATTTTAGTTTTTAAGTTATGAGACCAAGAAGTTTCAAAAAAGTACCCTGACGTAGTGAAGTTTCAGCCTAAAAAAACGACTCACAAATTTACAAAGAGCTAAAAGATAGAAATTCACTCACCCAAATGGAATATAATTTTGAAAGTACAATAATAATTTGCGGAAACCTGAATTTATTTTAAAATCCACCTGTGATTGGAACCCAGGCTTAGCTCAAGCTTATAATAAAAACGTAAAATTTTTAAAGCCTTTACCAAAAAATTGAAGTATGAAGCAGAATTAAACAATAATAATTACTAAGGTGTACAAGTAGGATTAGTTCATAATAAAAATAAACTCCAACTTACTTTGAAGATGTTTAACAAGTAGACGAATTGAGTGCGGTTGTGCTGGAGTGAAAGCTCAACATTTTTTCACGGTGAAAGGAGGGCCGGATAAACGAGTCTTTGAACGCACTTTCAGAGATAAATAATAAGTAAGAAGGTTTTCTCGATCTAAAAATGATGTCACTCGTGGATCAGTCGACGTCCACTTTTTGCAACTTACGAACTCGACTGTGGAAGTTTTTAAAGAACATTTTTCCTGTTATACACTCGCAAGATAATTCACCCGTTACAATAATTACTTTCTATTTTTTTAAAAAAACATTATTAGCGGAATTAATAAACTGGATGTTTCTTTCAAATAAACTCACACAAAGCAAGCTTCCTACACACTGCACTTGCAGTCGATAGCGGAATGCGGCGACGCCTTAACTCGTCTCATGAAGTGAATCTATACGACCGATAAATAAAAACATGCTTGAAAATGCACTAACAATATTTGTAAAATAAATAAACTTACCAAATATGAAGCTATCACCGATTTCTTCCGTTAGAATTGCTGGAAAGTACACAGAAACAGGGGGCGCCATTAATAAATTTTTCTCACAATTTCAGGAAATGTTCTTCTTTATATTTTTTCTGTTATATTTACCATTAATCTTTTAAATTCACTTGCTGCATGGGTGTAGAGCTAGAACCAAAAAAAATGAATCTTCTTTTTTAGGAACCCCTAGAAAAGTCAAATACTGGTAAAAATTAAATTTAAGAAATGTGTTTAAAAATTCTGTTATATTTACCATTAACCTTCTAAATTCACTTGCTACAGCCTACATGGGTATATAGCTAGAACCTGAAAAAGGGAATCTTCAAAATTCATTTGCTGTATCATGATGTAGAGCTAGAACATGAAAAAAGTAATCTTCTTCTTTTTGAAACCCCCAAAAAAAAAAATCAAATAAAAATTAAATTTAGAAAATGTTTTTAAAAATTCCGTTATATTTACCATTAATCTTTTAAATTCACTTATTGCATGGGTGTAGAGCTAGAACCTGAAAAAAGTAATCTTCTTCTTTTTGAAACCCCCCAAAAAAAATCAAGTGAAAATTAAATTTAGAAAACATTTTAAAAATTCTGTTTATATATTTACCATTAATCTTTTAAATTCACTTGTTGCATGGGTGTGGAGATAGAACAAAAAAAAAAGAATCTTCTTCTTGAGTTATTCCACCGTAAAAATATTAGGCTGGCAGTCTGTATTTTTACAAATGCATTAAGTCGATAAGAGAAACAAATTCTTAAGAAATTCAATCTTTAATCATTTTCTTGCGCTTAACTTGTGTTTGAGTGATCCATGGATTTTAAAAATTCTTATAGGCCAACTGTATTTGATCTGGTTTTAGATGAAATTTGGTGGACATTTAAACTACTCGCATTTGCTAGAGAAACGTCGTTTCGAAAATTCTGAAATCGTTAATGCAATTATATTTCGAAGTACCAGCGCTATATGATTGTTTTACATTTAACACGTTTTATAAACGTAATTTTAATAGCTTTAATAAATTTCAAATTATTACAATTACATTTTATTGTGGCATTTTTCGCTTGTTATCATTAATTTAGTGGCGCTAATTCATTGGAGCTGAATAATCAGAGCCACTAAATTAATGACATAATATTATGACAAGCATAAAAAAGGTCAAAACATAACTTCATTAATTTCAAATTTTTTAAAGCTAAAAATACGCTTATAAATTAAAACGTGTTAATTGTAAAACGACTTAGACAACGATCGTATGGCATTTCTACTTCTAGGAAAAAACTTCAGCAAAATGTTCAATTTTGTTTCAAAATACGTAATCTTTAATTTGACTTTATAGAGACATTACAAAATGGTTTCAAAAAAAAAAAAAAAAAAAATGATCAATTTAAAATGAAACCAATCCACCACCTATTATACAATGACAACTACTGTACTGATAAATTTTATATTATAATGTACAATGAACATTTTTGATTCTGGCTAGCTATCGGTAGTTAAAAAAAATTAAATGAATATGAAGTTTTATCTTGAAAACAAGAGAATTAAAAGATCTACAATCATGTACTTCAGTTTAAGGTATGTGTGTGGGAAGGAGGGAGGATGGGGAGGTATCTACCGGTATTTTATTATAAATGCAAGACTATTATAGACTTAATGCAACAGTATTTTGTTAAAAATAACGATGCCTGTTTTTCTTAAGTGTTCAGTAGACATTTTTATAAAGGCAAGCTTACCTATTCATTAGATATCAAATACGTCGAGAAATCATTCATATTTAAGGGGACACTTTCTTCATATACTAATAATTATACGAGCTTTATATTTTGAAAATGGTATATTTTATCATTGGTAGAAGGCAGAGTCACATTTTTGCTATTAAACAACAAAATTTCATAATTATGCCTTCAATTAATGTATTACAATCAATGTACAACTATTTTACACAATTTCACAAATTCGAGCAGATTTTAGAAATCTGATCAGATATTTTAAATCCACTTTATAGGTTTATATCAAACTTTCATTTTATCAAAAATTTTGATGTTGACCAAAAAATTAAATAAATAAAAGCTAAATTTAAAAAAAAGAATGAAAATATTAAATGAAATTTAAATTATCTGATAAGATTTCAACTACAGTTTAGAGGCATTTGAATTATATAATTACTTCATGATTAATAATTAATTAAGGCACTTGTATATTTTTAACAACATTGCGAATATATTTGATATAGTAATGTTAGAATTGTATAATTCAAACTTACAGTATTAAAACTGATGGCCAAATATTTTTTCAAATTTATATCATGATTTAACATTGAACTATATTTGGCCTCGGTTTTCGTATATACACTTAAATCAACATTATGATATAAAAAGACGTACGTTATAACAATTTAACATTAATTTTAATTCGTTAGCAGATGACTGTTAATTTTATCAAATAATTCATTTATATTTAATAAAAGTTTCGCCTCGTAGAAAAAAACCGCGGAAATGATTTTAAAATAATAAATTTTAAATAATTTACGATTTGGTAATTTTAAAAAAACCCTAAAATATTAATCAAATTTGACACTATAAATGAATGCTTTATCGTAACAGTCATTAGCTTGTCATTAAAATAATTTAAAAGAAAAAAAATCCCTACTGGTACAGGACATTTTAAACTAAATGATTTTTAAAAAAATTAACAAAATTTCATATAAATTAATTAACAAACAAACAAACACATAAAAAATACACCAACATATATTCTTTGAGAAGTGGTCTTCCTACTCCCACAATATCAAATTAATAAATTTAAAAAAAAAATGGGTACCGGTATTTAATTAGCTTAGTAACCACAAGCCGGAAAATAATTTACACCGAGAAGCTATGATTAGATTGTATACGCCAATGCGCAAAGAAATTTGATGTCAAAAAACTTAACATCTAATAAATTATAAATTCTTAATTAATATGCCAAAAGTATTGACCATAAATGCACTGAACAAGTAGAAAAATAAAAACCTTATTAAGTCTAAACGACTTACTTAATAAATCGTTTTCAAAATGTTAATAATTAACTATTTTTAAGTCTTGACAAAAAAATGAATGCAAAATATATATATTTTAAAAATTCAATTATTTTTGACCCTTTTGGATCTTAAGAGATGAAAAGTCATGAGATGAAATAAACTTTCAAATCTAAGTCTTCCAGCTAACTTTAAACAAGATGCGTTTTATATTTTTAACTACACATCATTTCTTGGTTTGGCACAATAGTCGGAAAGCCTTTAATGATCAGCATATTAAATTATTTTAAAAAAATTATCAATTAAAAAAAGTAAAAGCTTTACATTTTTTAAAGGAAAAATATAAAACGGTAAGAGAAAAATCACTTTCCATAAAACCCAATTTCAGTTATAAACCATAAAAAAATGCTTTTTTTTATAAAATAAAATAAAATTTCTGAAAATTCTGAGCGATTAAAATTCAATGATTATCTCTGTGAACTTAACCCGTATCTCATTAAATAAAAACAAAAATATATAAATTTGTAAATAAATCTATCCATTTAAAAGATTTACTCACAATTTCGCTAGTGATCTACGTTATTTGCATCATTGGGTTGTTTTTCCAAGTTCCCTTTTAGCATAGCTTCATGTTTTTTCCTCCTGAAGAAGCCCAACTAAAACAAAAAACATAATTTTTAAATACATTCTTTACCCAAAAATTAATGCAAAAAATGCACATACCCTCCATAAAATGAGAACAATAATTATTAATAATAAAAGGCCGGCACAAGCGGCTACTATTATAATCCACAGAGGAACATCTTGAGGAACTGCACCAGGAATATCTAGCGGATAAGCTTTCGTCTCCGCCTAATTAACGGTTAAACATAAAACAAAAAAATAATTTAAAACCAATTTTTAATGACTTACAAAGGCTTCATTATCGTGCAAATTCTGTTCAATAATATTCGTTTGAAGCACATCTAATGTAGCATATGATCTGATAGCTACCCAATTAACAGTTGGGTAATCCTAAACAAACATAACTGTAATTAGGTTATTCCAAAAATTAAAATAACAATAAAATACTTCGACAAATGTGCTATTCCATAATCTAGCTCGAATTTTTATCACAGCTGTTCGGTTTACGTCTAAATTCCACAAGGAACATTTAAATTGGAAACATTTGGCAGTCTTCCGTCTACAATCCTAAAATTAAATTATTGGCTTGTAAAATTAACCGAAAGCATTTTGAAAATTTAAATATCAGTACCATTGTCACCACTTGGTAGGATTGCCCATCTTTTTCGATAGCATCAGGTTTAATCACAACTTCACGCTTCTTTCTTCTTCCATAAAAAGCGTCGTCGTCATCAACAGTGTTAGATGAAGGATCGGTTGCATCATCTTCTTTACTTAATGGCTCATTAACTTCTTTCCTCTATACAGAATGCTTAATTAATATTATTTACCAAGATATTTACGCTTCATAGATACTATATAATATTATCTAATAACTATAAAGCCGTTTCAACTTTAATGTTTTAGAGCGTCCTAATACTGTCAATAATAAGTTATAATATATGAAAAGCAGAATAGTAGAACGCTTATTTGATAGGTTCTTTTAAAAATACAAGTACTGTATTTTAAAAAAAAACTTTATTTGTACTTATAAAGCCTAATTTTAATTTAAAAAATGAAAACTGTTAACTTCTGTTAATCTGTAAGAAATATTATGCATGCAGGTATGTTAAGTGTTAATAATTCATGGTTATAGTTTATTTTGATATGGATTTCATTAAAATAATTAATAACTAAAATGTGAGTAAAGATATTCTTAGCAAATTTATCCAGTTAATACAATCATACAATAATTATTTAATAAGATTAAACTTACTGGAGGAAACTTGAAATGAGGATTTTCCTGTGCAGGAATACCAACACCAGAAATGTTTATAGATTAGAATTGTAACACATTATTATTATTATTATTAAAATAATTTTAAAAAACTCATTCTCAAAAATTAATCATGCAACCACAAAAAATAACCACCGCTACTTAATTTACTTTTGCCTTTCATAATTATGGTAAGGTAAGAAAAAAAAAAATAGAAAGATGCAATATTAAATTCGTCACTGTCAAATGAAAATACTAAGAGAAGATTCAAAACCAATTTTAAAAATGTAACAAGTTTTTGGAAAACTTTTACAAACATGTCTTAAGAAAGTTTTAAATTCTCTTTGAAAATACGTTAACATGTTTGTAATTTCATTAAAAAGCATCATGACACAGTACGCTTTTCTAAGCATAATGAGCAGAAATTCATTTTTAAAACATTTACCTGAAGATTTAATGGATTAACGCGTCCGGGATCAATTTCGCATATGCCATCGCCCTCAACCTATAATAATTTTTTTAAAAAAACATTATTCAAGAAACTAGGACTTTATTTAATGTCAAATCAAACTTACTTTTGGACTTTCCATCATGTACAACAACCATTTGCCGTGAGCCTTTTTATTTTCAACTTCATAAGGCCAATGCACAATAACGTCCAACTTAGAAGTTTTCCAAGGCCCATGATTTTTTACCTGATATTGATTGTAAAAATTAAAGTGATTGACACACTAATTAGTAGGCTACAAAAAAATTAGCTTACTTGATAATTATGTTCAACATGAGTCCCAACTTCATCTTCATATTTAATAGCACTTTCACCTTTAATAACTCCACCATAGAATACTTGTTCTTGTTTTACTCCACTTCAAAAGTACAGACACCATTAGTGGCGTAATTATTTTACTTTTTAAATGAATTTAATACCCAATAAGTTCTAGTTCAAGTCTACGAATGACATTGGCAGTTCGAACTTGATCAGGTTCAGGATCGTTATCAACACTCGTCCTGCAAAAAACACGAATATTAAAATTTCTCGAAAGACTAATGTTTACATTCAAAAATAGCACTTACGAATTGGATTTAACCGAAAAAGTTAATTTTTCTTCATTGTCGTCAACGGATGCTGGACTAAACCGTAACATAATTTCTGCAGTGCCCTAAAGTTGGAAATAAAGTATAATTAGCTTGAAATATTAATATCGTTAGTAAAATTTTCTTACAAACAATTTATGACAACAATTTCAAAGCAATACTTACCAAGCCAGATTTAAAAGGATTTCCCAAATTGCAAGAAATAATAGTCTTGTTAAACGGGCTACAAGGATACATATTTCGCTATAAAAAAATACAAAATTAATATTAAAAAATAATTTTAAGTTCCCAATTCAATTATTAATTCATACCTCAGATTTTCCAGCAATAAAACTAAGATTTCGAGGATGAGTAATGTACACAGCAGCTTCATAAGCCGGGTCCTCGCGGTTCCTAACCGATACGTTTAAAGTAACTTCTTTCATCGTTCCCAATATTAATTCGTTGCTATGAAATAATATTCATTAAATGATTAATTAATTAAATCTTTTGAAAATATAATTCCTTACTTTCGCAAATTAAGTTTTACGTTAGTTTGCAAATCGCTTTCACAAATGTCGTTTTCACCGCAATCTTTGGCAAACGACGCCTTAAATTATAAATTTATGTTATAATACATGCAACTGTATTTTTTTTTATCAATAATTTTTTCTACTTGAAATATCCTTGATGCCATTTGTTGATTTAAAATTGGATAACTGTTTATATTTAAAACGCTGGTTCCTTCGCGTTCTGGCACAGGTTTTTCTTGCTCTAAATTGTAAGTAACTTTGAAGGCAATAGGATTTAAAATATCTATAGTGCCCTCCTAGAATTATATTATCATTAATTAATAAAATAACACTAAATCATAAAGATTGAAATGGTTCATTACTTTTAAATACGCAGTTACTTCTTTGCATTGAAAGTTCGAACTACCTGTTCTTAGAGTAATTAATTCATCTATACGATTATTAAAGTCGGGATCAGCTTTATCAACGAATTTCACTCGAGAAAACTTTTTAGTTCCAAATGTTTCTGCAATTAGCTGATAACGAACTTTTATATTTGAAGAAGAAGTAGATCGGTTAGACGACGACAATTTAAAACATGTTTGGAATGTAAAGCTATGCAAAAATAAACAAACAAAAAAGAAATTATTAAATATTTGCTTAATTATTAGTCGTTTAATTTAAAGCTCACCAAACACTGTCGGCTTTTGGATTCTTTTTACATCCCAAACGACTAGGATCTATATTTGATAATTCGCCGTCAACTTTCGTTTCAATGTTAATTACCGGTCTTGAACGAATTAAAATTACTCTATCCGATTCATAAGCGCCAACTAATAAATCAGGATATCCGTTTGCATCCAAATCTAACCCACCCGACAAGGAATAACCGAATGTGCGAATTTCTGGACCAGGAATATTTTCAGAAATAATAACCTAATTCAAAACAATTAAGAGGTATTTCAAACAATTTTCAGTAAATAAATGTACAAGTTTACCTGAGATGGTTCTTTTTTTATACCCTCACTTGAACCGAGATAAATATAAATTACACCGCGATTCTCATATGGAGCGCCAACAGCCAAATCTGGAAAAAAAATAATTTTTAACGCTATCCAAGATTATCCTTTACCAAAGCGGTGATAATTCAAACATTTCAGACCTTCAAATCCATCTTTGTTGAGATCTTTAAGATTAGTTATGGCAAACCCAAACCTTGAATCTGGTTTTCCTGTTATTACAATTGGTTGCGTTTTTTCATTTATACCCTATAATTTTGAAAGTAATAAAGATATTTGTTATTTTAACATTAAAACAAAATTAAATACCTTTTCGCTATTCATATAAATGTAAATCGCTCCACCTGCTTCTTTGCCATAATAAAAAGGTGCCCCCACGACTAAATCCAATTTGCTATAAAGTATTATTTTTATATTAGAAAATTTAAAACAAAATCAAGTAAATAGTTCTGCCTACGAATCGCCATTCAAGTCAATGGTTGCCAATTCATATCCAAATGAAGAAGCAAATGTATCCCCGGTCAGTTTGAATTGAACGTGCAAGGTTGGTTGCGCAGAAATTTTTTCAAAAAACACTACTTGACCGTTTCCTTCCGATCTTGGAGCCCCAGCAACAAAACTTATATTATTTCCGTTGAATCTTCCAGACGTTACAGACATTCCTTTTTTTTTTATTTTATTCACCATCAAATTATTAAAATAAAATAATTTAAGTGTCTTACCAAGATAGCTATATTTATCAACTGGAGGATCATTATCTAAAGGCCCATTATACCATTGCTTATCAGCAAATATTGACTTTTCAATGTTTCTATTGAAAAGCGTTCCTCTCCAAGTATACGGACCAGGGGAACCAAAAATAATTTCTTTATTCTAAAAATTATATATACCGGTGACAGCAAAAAAATAATTTATAAACGATTGATTTAAAATAATAATTAACAAGATAATTACTTCAGTAAACGCTCCACTGGTGCCAACTTGACAATAGCCAAATTCTTCGTGAGCCTTTTGAGTGGAACGCCCCTGGCATGGAGTAAAAGGTTCATCTACATCAAGACTCGAAAGTAAAGTATAGCACAATCCCAAGCCCCATCTGGCATTTGAAGCAATAGTGACCGGACGATGAGCACATACCTTCAAGTCACCAAGATTGGTCAATAATAAAAAAATAAAACTACTGCAGGTTACAATGTCATAATAAAATTATTCACTAACCAAGACTTGACCACCTGGACCTTCACTTCGGACGGTAACACCCAACCACTGATCGGTTCGATCTTCTTCTGCATACGGCTCTTTAATTTTTTTTTAAAAAAAACAAACAATTTTTTTGTTATCTGAGTACATTTACATTACTGTAATATATAGTGTAATTTATTATACGCTTTAGCTTACGCTAAAATTTACTCAAGATTAAAATTATAAGATGGCAAAAACATTCGGTAAAATAAAAGAGTGGCTTTTGCCGAACTGGGATTTATAATGAAAAAAATATAATTGTCGTCGCATCAAAAAAAAAAACTTTTAACAAGAAGTTAAAAAAGATTTTATAGACTTTGCTTAAATTAGATGCTAAGTTTTCAAAGCGAATAAATTGAGAAAAAAAAGTTTCACGTTAAGGCGACGTTATAAATTATTGTAGATTCGATATTACGTTATTTGTTTGAATACAATTTATTAAATTCAGCAAATTGGGCTGTTTGTATCAAAATAAAAAATAGTTTTAAAGCCTATTTTATGATAATTTGGCAAACAGTTTACCATTTCTTCGTTAACTCAGTCATGTTCTTGGTATTCAATTCAATCGACTTAAAAAATAGAAAAGAAATTACAAACCACTGACTCTAATGAATTAGTATCACACTGGAATTACTATTCTTTTGGTGATTGATTTAAACTTTTTTTTAAAGCAAATTATTCTGAATATTTATTTTTCGCAGGTGTCAGCACACTTCAGTAATGGACGAAGCAATTGACCCTTAATTTTTAACAGTAACGTCGCACATAATTTTGTGCAACTTTCTGAAGTAATTACCGGTAATTATTTTGTTGATAATAATAACGTTTTCACTAATTCAAGTTAAAATCAGGTAATTAACGGCTCTAAAATGATTATAATATTTAATAATGGTTGTACTTATATTTTGTAGCTCTCATTAATAATCTATTACAGTATAAATTACTTTTAAATGAATAAAATTAACAGATTTTTAAAAAAAAAATACTGTATCTGACAGAAATATCGTAAAAATAGAAGAAAAATATATTATTTGACTGGATATCAAATCTTTTGAGTACTGTACGTGAAACCGACTTAATACTTTTTCAGATTTTTTCTAAAGTAAACATGTAGACCTACAGTAATACTATAATACGGTAAATAAACTGTGAAACTAAAATTAAAAAATAGTTTAGCCGCAAAAAAACAATTCTAATATTGTTTTTGGCATACGTACGACGCTTCAAATAATTATTAGATTATGATAAATTCATTAAAATAATAATTAAATAAAATTATGTTTTACCATCTTCAATATTTAATAATTTGCAGTCACTTTGAAGAGTCGTAATCGAGCAGTCGTAAACACCTCCTGTCCCATTATATTTCGGAGCTCCGACTACTAATCTGTAAAACAAGAAAAAAAAATTTTAATTTTGCAACAACTTATTCGTCTAAATAACATTTAATTAAAAAAAAATAATAATTTAGAATAAATTTATAAACTGAACTAAAGAAACTACAATGTTCAATTATATAAATACATTGCAAGGTTGAGAGATTAGCCAAGAAGAAAACAAGGAACAGGCATCCGAAAAAAGTTGTTATAAGTAATTCGACGAAATTGAAGAACGCAGTTTACCCATTCTCTCTTCTATCCATTAGTTGATAAATATTTAACATCCCGCTAAAGCTTTCCGGATTTCAATTACTGATACTGTACATTGTACCAGGTATTGGGCTACCGAATTCCACTCGCTCCGTTTACTCCATTAACAATTTTCTATCTCATTCTTTAGTAGAAGCTAGGTAAAAACTAGTATAAATCTAGACATTGCCGAACTTTCATCAAAATCAAAAAAGAAAAGAAAATAAAATAAAAGTTGAAAATGAGAAAATCTTAAGTCAAGAATGATTTGGAAAAGATTGTCAGTCAATTTAAATAAGAAACCCGCAAAGCTGACTACTAACCTCAACCGGTACCCATCATCTACTGTAGCGCTTTCCAATTTCCTATTCTCTTATTCTACTCTGTACTTTCTTACATTTAAATTATATACCGAGTATATATTTTCCACTTTCAAAGAAAAAGAGAAACCCAGATTGAAAATACTTACGCCAAACTTAAATCTAATTTAGCTTTTGAATTCTAATGTTAATCTACGAATGACTTGCCTCACTTTAGCTACAATAGCTCTCTTTCCCCCGGTTTTAATGCTCCACATAAATCATGATTTGCGAGCTCCCAATAACTCGTCTTTTGGAAACCAGAGCATTAAACCAATTCATCACAAACTTTTCCGAATATTGTACTTGGTTTGTCACGCATTAAATTAAATAAAGTACGGTACATTTTTCAATGTTTTTAAATCTGTTCGTTGAATAATATTTTTCAGATTAACAACAGTATTAAAAACGAAAAAAATTACAATTAGATATTTTGGTTTGCGTATAGCCTACAGAATTTAACCGCTCTCAACCGTCAATGTAATCTAATTATTTTTCAATATTCTGCAAGTAATCACAAAACAACTTGAACTTTAAAGTCTTAAAAGATTGATAAGAACTGTATAATAGCCAGGTATTGTACCACATAATTATGAAAGAGGTAATTTAGATTTGCAATTTTGTTATTGTCAGAAATGGTGTCAACTAGAAATTTTGCTTGGTTTCCTTTTTTAAGTCCCGGTATAATTTGCTAAAATTGAGAAGTGCCGGACTTCAGAAAAATATATTATTTAGTTGTTTTACTGCTTTCATTGCTGATCAATTGACTCAAACCGACTTGCCCAAAACTCATCACTTTCATTTTACGTCAAATGAGATATTATTAATTATTAAATATTAATGAGATGTCAAATTCTTAGTTGAGATTATCTAGCTTAATTTAATTTGAGAATATTTTTCAGATGCAAGTACTTTATTTAATTCCCAAAGCGCCAATGTATAAACCTAAAGAGATAATCAAGAGCGCTGTAATGCTTTGTGAGTTTGATGAAAAAACATTCCCAATGGACGCATCGCTTATTTCAGATTTTGGAACAACATGTACCACAAAATAAAAAAAAAATCTTTTGCCTCGACAAGTCTAGTTAATCGCATTATTTAACCATGCACCTATTCATCTCCCGCTCTCGATGGAGAACTAGATAAAAGATTCTCCAAAGACTCGTTTGTCTTAATTTATAATCGTCAAACTCTCGCTCAAATTAAAAACAAAATAAAATGCGGGAATCGCTTTTCTTAACAATCAAAGTTCTAAAATAAAAATGTTTAATCTATTAAATAAAGATTTAAACAAACAAAACGTTATTAAGATTGATTGTGCGCCAATTGTCGGGCGAAAACCTCAAACAGATTGCGTCAAATAAGGAAAACAAGTTCTCATTTATTGGCTTCTGCCACCATTTTCCTTACCCAAACCAAAAGTTTATTCGCTCGTTTGAGCTTAATAAATCCAAAAGAGTTTGAAAGTAAAAGGGTATTTAACACGATTCACTGTCTTCTCAATAAATTACCCTCGTTACACTTCTCACTGCTCCTCTCTATTCTTCAACAAGAATGAAGCTAAGCAGTAAAAGAGATGTAATGTAAGATAGTCAAGGTGATGATAGCCTTTAGTATCTTTTTCCGCTTCTTTTTATTCGAGTCGAAAAAGGTTTTGTTGTTCAAACAATTGAAAGAGTTGAATATCGTTAAGAAAGGTGACGACCAATATCCCCTTCGCCACAAATCTATCTACTTGAGCTATTAGCCAACACTACGTGCCTTACTCAACGCTGATTAAAATTATCTTTCATCCGGAAGAAGAAAGAAAGAAAAAAAAAACAGTACCTAAGAAGAATCAGGGGAAGATGAACAAGTAAACAAAAAAAAAAAAAAAACACTGGCTCGCGCCATAAAGCCGTCAATGTAACACGCTCATTGGCTGTCCAAATGTCATAATAACATTCTGGACTATAATAGAACATATCCTTCATTACAATAAAAAAAATTCTTTAATTATCCAGTGGGCTACCGGTATATAAATAAATTCAAAACAAAAATTAAGCGTAAATAATGCAAAATTCTTGATAACGGTGGATAAATTTTATAAAATATTATTTTGAAAGTAGGATAAATTTTTGTGGCTACACTGTAGTAAAATTCGTTTCAAGTCCCATAAAATCATTAAAAAAACATGATTTAGATAAATACGGTAAGTCACTGGAAATTTCGGACGTCTGTCAAGGTTCTTGTCGATCATAACGAAATTCGAGAAAGTGGAAATTCGACTCAATTTCATACACAAGAGTTTTAATGATGTCATGGAACGAATATTTCAATATTGCTGTATAGGATAAGGAAAAAATCCAATATTTAATAAAAAATATTTTCAATAAAGTAGGTAGGCTATTATTAACGGCGATTACATAATTTCGATACAACCAACAAAACTATTCCATCAACTTAATTTCGTTGTACGTATCAAACTATCGCGTATAAGCCACTGACACTGTTCATATTTTATTTTTAACTAGAAAATGCTTAAAACATATAAAAAAAAAATAAAAAAAAAGTAAACATTTACCACTAAATAAATTACAGTTTCCGTAAATATTGATTCAGCCCGATTTTTAAAATTAATTTAAAAAAAAATTACATTAAAAAATAAAGCAAATTCAAACTCCACCGAGAAAAGGTTTATAATACAAACAATGAAATTCGATAAGAAATAAAAGTCGTGTTGATTTGAATATAGTGCATCAGCCAATAAGTCAGCCAACAGTATGAGAAAGCAGTTGGAATGACACGGTATTTGATATGTAAACGCAAAGGCGAATCAAGTAGATTCATGTGTAGCAGTACGTGATTGAAATCAAAGTATAAAAAGAGGGCAAAGTAAATCCGTTTAAGCTGATAAAGTACAACTAAAGTAAATCCCATGACTTTTTATTACATCAAGCTTATTTTTATTCCTAAATATACATCGAGTAAACTACCTAGCGCTGCCATCTATACCATATACCAAACTTTCAACTTAAATTTATTCAAGTCATTTGTCAATCAACTTTTTATCCCCCCCTTTCTCCTTTTCATTCTCCATCCCTCACCCGCTATTTCACTGCTTTCTCTATCACATATTCTTCTTTCTTATTTATTTACACGAGAAAAAAAGACGATGGAAAATTGCCGGTCCAAGTGTGATCAACCGAGCTCAGACCATACACAGTAAAAAAAAAAAAATTCTAAACTCTTTTAAGAATCTGAAAAAAATATAGAATTGTTAGTTTTATTTTATAAACCAAGTAACAAAATATTTTATTAATATTATTGTTTTACCAGTATGTAGGGAATACTGGTTGAAGGCGAAGCTTTAATACGCGTTTTCATTTGAACATGTGTAAATAAACCACTAAATTTTCATCTAAAAGATCAAGACTATCCATCAAGTGTATTGCAGTCGTTATTACGTGTACGCATGCGCAACATGTAGCAACGATGCTATTTTTTTTTTACTCCATTACCCTCCCTCTCTCTCCTCGAATCCACCCACATCCCCCTATCCATCGCATTCTCTCATTCCGGAATACGAAAAAATAAAATAAAAATTCGTGTACATGTAGTAGGGTAATTTCAAACTGTATATTTTATCTCATGTATATTTCATGAGACTGTTACACTTCCAACAACTGGAAAACGTTTATTTGAACACGGGGATTGTAAACGTATTTATTAAATGAAAAAAACGTTCCGGGAAAATAAAATAAAGAATAACAGACAAGGCAATAAAAAAAATCTAAATAAATGCTCGTGATTGAAATAAGACGTGTAAAACAATAGCATAAGCTAAGTTTACGAATATTTAGCTATTTGACAAAATAATACCGGTATTAATCATATATTTAAAAAAAAAAAAAAAAAAAATGAAGACACCCCAAAATGTTCGTTTTTTAGAAAAAAAATTTCATTTCAAAAGTCTAAAACCATACTAAAACAGAGTTAAAAACTAAGAATATAAAGTAATGAATAACTTACTGCAATTCTCTCCAGTAAAAAATGTTCAAAGTTAGAACAAAAACTGTTTGTAAAAAAATAAAACGTACAGTAAAAAAAAAACATTTTCATTACGGTATAATTTTTTTTTAAAAAATACCTGTACAGTATTCAACAACTTATTAAACACTTTTTTCATTCTTTAATTTAAAATTTTTTTTTTTTTTTAAAAAAAAATCTATTTTTGCATTGAATATAATGTGAAAAAATAAGAAAGACATAAAAGGTTCTGTACTGAGTTTTCGGTCAAACTAGACAAAACGCTGGGAATGCCTCTTAGCAATTATTATTAGGGGAGTGTAATATTATCATATAGGATATACCTAGACATTGATAGTAAAATCACGTTTCGTACAAGCACAATGCACGACCTCATTTGCATGAATATAAAACATATTAAAAGGGAGAAAAAAAAATCTTATTGCATTGTTAGCGGTCTTGTTCAACATATGGCAAACACGAATAGAAAGCGTGTCGAAAACACAAATTTAAGTTAGGTCTACAGACTCTACTACTAGCGTCTACAGTGTACACCAACTCAATAGTTTCTCTTTCGTTGTTCGGTTTTTTGTAGAATACAATTCGTTCCAAAAACTATCATATTAAACATTTTGTTCAAAAACATGGCAAAAGCATTTTTTATGTTGATATTAAATTAAATTATTACATTTAAAAATAATTGTAAATAGTCTATTTATACTCGTTCGTTCAATAGTTTATAAATTATTATAATGCACAAGTACAAGTATAATGTTAAAATAGGAAAAACTTGGTATTGAAGTTTTGCAAGCACATGCTAAAAAAAAAATAATACTGTACATACTAAAATTTCTTTGAAGGTTTTATCCGACATACTACGGTATAATACTGTATAGTATTTTGCAAATCCGGATAGTATTCCTTATCCGATCTGTTGAAAGTCTGGTTAATAATAGCAAATAATAATAATTGTAAGCGAGAGTAATGTACTCTTATCCCTAGTCGTCTGCCCAACCAGCTGCCAACCTTTTGACCTTTACCCTTTACACAGCGACCTCAAGAGATCCCCTCAGCGCTTTCAAATGACATCGAACCAATTTTACATAAACGATTTATGACGGTAGGGTTCTCTGAACACCAAAAAGGTTGAATGCATCCCATTTCAAATCTTACATATGTACTGAACTCGCTCGCATCCCGCCTCCCAACTCTCTCGCATATTCCGAGCGTGTTTACAATACAGTACAGTACTATTTAAAAGGTTCTTTCGTAGACTTTTCAGTAGCATGAAACGCTCAAGAAAAAATGAGCAGTTAAACGCGATGTAAAAGACCATCAAAAATAAAATTTTACAGTATGCTTGTAAAGTCATGCATAGGACTTTACAAGCATTCAAAATTGCATTTACCGATATTCATCGCGGTTCAAAAATGGGCCCTTTTCGTCAATTTGACCTCATGGATTGGTCACACCTGCTTAGGGCCTAACGGGGCCTATCGTGGCTGCCACACAATATTACCGTATGTCCTAAATATTGCTTTAATTATAATATTTATGCCAAATGTATACAATGACATAATTCCGCTATATACGCCCGCATTTGCATTTTTTCCAAGACTATTTTTAATTAACGAATGCTTCGAAAAAATCAAAACAAAAACAATTTAACGGATAGAATCACAATAATGAAAGAGGAACGAGCTATCGGTTCACCCATTCAAGGACCAACCAAATACTAATTAACCATTTTTAACATTGAAATATAAAAAAAACCACACTAGTCTTGATTCTGGAAATAGAAGCTTTTCGCAACTGTTACCAAAGCAATGCTTAACTATAATTCCACTTGAAAGAATCTCAAAAATTGCAACAGAAATGTTTTGCCGCTTCTATTAGAAATTTTGCATCTGCTTAGTTTTCTAAAGGAAAACAAAATAAAAATAAAGATGCTAAAAAAAAATTTTTCTTTTCTTTACAAATGACTTTGCAAATAACATAGGCATTCTAATGTAATGAGCATCGAATTCATTAAAGCAGATTAACTTGTTGTCTCTTAAAAAATAATTTTCGTATCGAATAATGCTTCGCCGCACAGCTTAAACGAAACTAAATCTGCTTAGCAGCTGCAATACATTATTACAAAATGAATACAAATCATTAACAGTGACATGAAAAATAAATGTAGAATTATTCACGTTATAAATAAAAGTTAGCTCTGAAGAGCGGCAGCTGATTATTTGACCCAATCTAATTTCCAAAAAGTAAAGAAAAGCAGGTGAAAAAGTACCCGTACGCAATTATCCCGCATAAGCTCGTTTCCGATATATCCATATCTCACTTGATACATAGGTTTTCAGTATCGTTATAGTATCGGTAATTGCATTTCCCAGATACCACTAAAACATTACAAGGTGGCCAAGGGAAAAAATGCGCTTTATACGTGTACTAATTAATAAATATTGCCTATCATCCAATGACTAATTTACTGACCAATTTACAACTTTCATCCTTTTAAAAAAATAATTCTTAAAAATAAATCTGTACCGGGATTTTCCGAGTAGAGGCGCCCCCGTATAAAGGCGCATTGGGCTTGTAAATGGTTTTTGTTTCCAAAT